>BQNB010014436.1:0-75138 GCA_026074375.1 Tanacetum coccineum
GATCCTTGTTTTGTGGAGGCTTTAGACATTCGCCAATGAGATGATTCAGATCACCGCATCTAAAGAATTTCCTATCACTCTTACCTTTATTATCATTCCTTTATAAGAATGACTTCTTCTCCTTACTTGGTTTCCTAACAAATCTACCTTTCCTTCTAAAGAACATTTTGAAGTTCCTTATAGCCAGAGCATATTCTTTGTCATCGCTTCCGGTTGTCAAATTTTCATCACCACTAGACTCTTTCTTAGCTTTCAAGGCAATGGACTTTACCCTTTCCTTTTTGCCTTTGTAAATTTCGGAATCTTTTTTCATGACTACTTCATGTACTTTTAGATTACCGATGAGCTCGTCTAGAGCTAGTGATGACAAAACTTTTGATTCTTCAATCATCGTAACCTTTGCTCTCCATTTTGGATGTAGAGCCTTAAGAAACTTCCTAACATATTTCTTGCTAAAAAACCATCATTTAGTGCTTTAAGACTAGTAATAATAGTGTTAAATCTAGCAAAACCGCTATCAATAGATTCTTCTTCAAGGATAGAAAATTGTTCATATTGTTGAACAAGAAGATCAATTTTATTATCCTTTACTTGGCTATTACCTTGATGTGTGATTAACAACGATTGCCAAATATCTTTAGCCGTTTTACACATAAAAATTCTTTCATATTCCTTTTTAGGTAAAGCATTATAAAGAACCATTTTAGCTTCATTATTTTTAGCGAGTTTCTTTTTAAGATCATCATCTTGTTGTTCAAAAGGAACCGTTTCTAAAACTTGGGTTTCTTTGTTTCTAGCAACCGGCGGAAAATCACCATTCAAGATAATATGCCAAAGATCTAAATCTTTTGCTTTCACATAAGTTTCAAATCTATTTTTCCAATAAATAAAATGATCGCTTTCAAAAAGAGGTGGTCTTTGCATACGAGCTGCACTTTAGAGTATTTATCGAATCCATAATCGATTCAAGCTTTAATGTATATATACGTTAAAATCTTGGGTTGACCTTGCTTCTGGATAATAATTATAGAATAGTAAGGGGGGTTGAATAGTTTTACTGTTTGTAAAATTAAAACTTGATTGCGATTATGTGATTTACAGAGAAATACACAAGTGTATATGATGCGATGAAATAAGTAAATATACAATCTACGGAAATGTAGGCAAGTAAGGTTAGAAAATCAATCTGATGACACAAGATTTATAGTGGTTCGTAATGAAGATAGCTTTTCCTACTCCACTCCCCAAGTACCCAACTTGAGAGTTATCTTCACTATGTCAACAAGCTCCCTTTAGGCGGAGAAAACCGTACATGTCGCTTACACTTTTTTTGGTACTAAGCTAAATACCGAGTTCTACTTCGAGATAGAACCAATCTAACACACTAAGTATTTTAAGCTATATATAACCTATCATACACATATGATACACACAACACACAACACAAGATATAAAAGATGAATGATTATCATAAACATGATGACACAAGTAAACTATTAACACTTGAAGCTTGACGTCTTCTTGAGTGTTCTTCACTAAAGAGTGTAATGAGTTGATCACTTGTAATAGATTATGTAATAAGTATAATGATCAAAATATATAAAATATAAAAGATGTATGTGAAAAATATTTGTCAAGAGTTGTATAAAATGGAAGAATGTGGTTTTGGTATTTATACGGCGCATTTGTAATTAAATCTGTCCCTGGGGAACAATCGTTGTTTTTGGAGGACCACACGATTCCCCCATACCTCGGATCATGTCCAGCACTTTTGGTGGATCCAGTGGGTGGAGCTGGGAAAAAATTTGTCATTGTGTGTTTCAACACCTACTCTATATACTAAACTATTGATTTGTACTTATTAAAACTAGTTTAAAGGATTCTTCTAGAAAAAAATATTTCTTATCATCAATAAGGAAAGATTTTATAGATTTAGGAAGATTTGGAAAGATTGTTTTCACTTATGGTTAATCTTATTTTGTCTTACAAGATTAATATAACTAGCTTATAATTAATCATGTGTTGCTTAATTCATTTGATTAGAAAAGATTTATGCAAATGATAATATTTTTCTTTGATCATTAACTATGTTTAATAATGCCATATTCATACCTTAAGTGATTTGTCGGCGTCAAGTAAACTTTTCGATAAAATAAATTGTGTACGTAAACTTTTACGTAGTTATGGAAATTATACTGTTATTATCTAAACATGAAGTCATTAAATATAAAATATTGTTTTTGCTGTGAATATTATGTATTCACAACGTTTTATATGGATTGCCACCTCTCCGGGAAATTGAGTTCCGAATTGAGTTAATCCCTGGAGCTGTACCGATTGCTTATTTTGTGTGCTAAAATTTGGTCACTTAAGCTTATTAGGTCTAGCTTATTACTTGTGTATAGCTTATTGGGATTTTCATAAGCTTATTAAAGCTTAGCAATCTTAACTGTTTAGCCTAATAGTACTAACTCAAGGTTAGTACTGCTATGCCTTTTGAGCTTCTTTCAGGCTTAATAGTGTGCTAATTTCCCGTCATAGTGCTTTTTAGGGGGGTCTAGTTTATTAGTTTTCAGCTTAAAGTCATTTCTTAAGTGCTTAGTAGGTCTTAAATTTAGCTCAAAATTTGTCTTTTGTCATTAGAACTGCTAGCTTAAGTTTGAATTGCTTTTACCTTTTCTGAGCTTTTCAGCTGAGATGATTAGTTAATATCTAGTCTCATTTGCTTTTTAGGTCTAGGTAGTTATAGGTTTTCAGCTTATTTGCTTTGTACTTGCTTAATCAAGTCTAAAAATATCAAATAGTTTTGCTAATTAGTTCATTTTTAGTATTTCAAAATCTGTCATCTTTAGTGCTGCTTAATCTAGCTTATTAATAAGTTTCATAAAAAGTTCATTTTAAGGAAAGTGCTTATTCTTAGCTGCTCTTCAAAAGTTTCAAAAAGAAAATAAAAAAATGTTTCAAAAAAATAAAGAGGTCACAGGGGTCGAACCTGTGACCTCCCCTTCCTTACACCAAACCTCAACACAACACTCCTTAACCAAACGCGCCCTTGGGACTTTTCTGTCAAACTCTTGCACCATTAAATACTTAAGCTAGTTTTACAGTTTTGCTTATCAACTTTGTTTTGCTTATTAACTGCTTATTCTTTAAGCCACTTTTCCAGTTTTCATTTTTCTTAGATTCTACATAGTCTAAAGTATTTTCCATAATTTTTCTAAATTTTTATAAATTAGTTTAGTATTTTTAATTAATTTTCTAGATTAAATTCATTTTTAATTCATAATAAATAAAATCAAAATCAAAAAAATATAATTATTTTTCTGAAAATTATTTTTAGTCATTTAGGATTTTTAGAAATTAAATTTGCATTTTTAGGACTCAATTTTGATTTACTTGCTTAAAAGTCGCGTTTTTAATTTCCCGTTAACGTTTTCGTGTTTTATTTTTGGTTGTTTTAATTGTTGCTTGCCTTTACATGTTTTTGCATTTATATTTGTAGAAATAGGAAACCAAATCATAATCTTTAAAATTATTCAAATCACGCGATCACAAACTTAACCTCGATTTTCAATTCACACCTCGTCGGGATACGACTCGGGAATGTTTTGAATTTTACTTTGGATAAAAGTAATCTTCTAGAATCCTCACAGAATACTTATCTTATACTATTATTGATAATTAGGTATTTTAGGCATATATTATATATCCTATTTTGCTTAAATCAACCTTTGATAGGCTTCAAAAGCTTATCAGTCAGTTGGAAATTCATGGTGAAAGTATCTCACAAGAAGATGTGAATCAGAAGTTCTTAAAAAGTCTGTCACCAGAATGGAACACACATACCATTGTGTGGAGGAACAAGCCTGAGATAGATACATTAAGCTTGGATGATCTTTATAACAACCTAAAGATCTATGAACCAGAGGTCAAAGGGACATCAAGCTCAAACCCAAACACACAAAATGTAGCCTTTATGTCCTCAAAAAGCACCAGCAGTACAAATGGAGCAGTTAATACTGCTCACGGTACTACAACTGCCAGCACTCAAGCTACTGCTACTAACTCAACAACAATTAACAACTTGAGTGATGTCGTCATCTGTGCTTTCTTTGCAAGTCAACCAAACAGTCCACAACTTAACAATGAGGACTTGCAACAAATTCATCCTGATGATTTAGAAGAGATGGATTTATGGTGGCAGATGGCTATGCTAACAATGAGGGCAAAAAGATTCTTGAAGAACATTAGAAGGAAGTTTTCTATGAATGGTACTGAGACCATTGGGTTTAATAAGTCCAAGGTGGAGTGTTACAACTGCCACAAAAAGAGGACACTTTGCAAGGGAGTGCAAGGCTCCAAGGAACCAAGAAAACATGAATAGGGAGAACACAAGAAGGGTTGTGCAAGTGGAGACAACTACTTCTAATGCTTTGATCTCATGTGATGGTCTTGGTGATTATGATTGGAGTGGTCAAGCAGAAGAAAGTCCAACTAACTTTGCACTTGTTAGGATCAAAAAATATGGTGTCTGTATGGAAATTACACTAGTTTAAGTTAAAGTTAAAACACAAGGACTAAAAGTGTAATTAGTCTAAAGTGTCCTTGTGTTTAGACTATAAATACTCCCCTCTAATCAACATTAGAAGGTGAAGATCACATTTGTATTTTCCATTTCCTTTTCATTTTAATAACTTCAAAATTAAATAAAGCTCTCTCCTCTATAATGGCTTATTCTTATTTTGAGCTTCCCCAACCTCCCGAGATCGTGAATCGAGAAACCTCACAAGTGGTATCAGAGCTGCACAGGCTATTCGTGATGTTTTTGAGCTTATTCGGTTTAGCTGATTCGGCTTATTTCAGCTTATTTTCAGTTCTGTTACGGTCCAGCAGCTTATTTAGTCTTATGTCAGTCCAGAATCAGACGTGGTTTTTCAGCAAATTCCGCTTATAATAGCTTATTGGTGATATTAGATTATTACAACAGTCCTTATATTTTTTTATGTGTTTATCTAGTCCGAGATCGGCTACTTACGGTTTTATCATAAGATTTGTCCAATTTCAACTAGTTAAATGCTTTTTCGATATCTGCTACTAATTATTGAGCATTTTCGGTTGTAATTTCAGAAGTAATATCACTTTTAGCATTTTCGGAAGTCATATTCAGAGGTCAAAGTCAAACTCGGTACTATAACTGTTTCTTCCGAAAATGGGTTTCGAGACTGTTTTTATCAAGAATCAAATGAGGAAGATCAGATCTGTTATAAACTCTACATTTTAACTGCTACAAATTCAGAACTGTAACAAAAATCAAGATCATTCACAACTAATTGAGTCTGCTGAGTTAACTCACCAAACTCGGTAATAACCGAGTTCATGCTTATCGAAAGAGAAAACAGAGAGTGATTACACAGAATTACAACAAACAATCACTCTCGATGTTCAACAGTTTACAAACAATAAATTTGTTACCGAGTTTACAACCGATCTATTATCTAAATGAAACAAAGAAAAGAAGCACATATTTACAACAACAACAATTTCCACAGCCAACAATAACAAAACCCACTGCTACCCAAACCCATTCTCCATCTTCGTCAAACACTCAACCTCAAATCTAAGCTAATCCCACTACACAATCATTGCTTTAACTACGTGACTCAAAACATAAACATAAACGAAAGATCTCAGTTCATTCTTGAAGAAACATGTAATCTTATGATCTAAACCAAGAACAAGAGAGAGATGTGGGTTGTGATGTTTAGATAGAGAAAGTGATGGAATGGATGATGTTATTACTATGTAGAAATATGGAAGAAATGAAACAACCAACCCCTCTCCAAGGCTAGGAGAGGGCTTATATAGTTACATGATGGCCGGCCCATGAGCTATGATGGGCTTCCCATGGGCCTTGGGCCGGATTAGCTTCTATACTTAACATGACACAATCTACGAGCTAAGACCTATTACAACTTGGAAGTGACCGACACTTTTTGTGTTTCCAACAATCTCCCCCTAAGGGAGGTCACTCCATTTTACAAAACTTTAAGCCTAGCATACAATGCTTTGTCTTTAGTCTTTAGCTCGTCCTTTTGACATTCTCCTGTGAGTATGTTGTAGTGATCATTGATTTCTGGATTGAGCTTGTTCCTTGAACTTGTATTTGACATTGTGATCTTGAGCATCTTGAGATCATCAACCAAGCACAATCTCTTCGCCATCTTGAAACTTTGCCATCTTGTGGATTTGTGATTTCTGAACCAACATGCTCATACCTTTCTTGAATGGTTGTCTTGAAAAACTTTAATGCTACGTCTTTCTTGAGATTCGTTAACTATAATACTTCGTCACTTCGAGAAAGACGTTCGTTATCAGAGTAGCGGAAGTCTTGAAATATGTATTTGAGCCTTTCATGAAGTCCTTATGTTTGTCTATCGGGTATGAGCATGTGGCTATGGATCTTGTGAGTCAGCTGGAATCAGGAACCTCCACCACCATCTTTAAATAGCCTGCATAAAAACAGTTAGCAATAAAGCGGGGGGACGAATATGGCTTTGTCATTCGCCCAGGTTTGGTTGGAGTAACCTTCAAATCCGTGAGGATCGACCTGTGATCAGATAGATTCAATTTAAGAAGAATCTTCTTGACAGGATTTCCAGCTGTAGTATTGAATCTTTCTAACACATAAGTATTAGATTCATCGTACTCAGCATGTTCTCATTATCGGAACGTCTCAAAGCAGACAGCACGATAAGAGTGAACCAGTGAGTTACTATCTCACCGATTGATATAGAAAATCGATTTGAAAATCAATCGACGTGTCACTTGCTAAAGTGGTTTTGTGACACATCGAGAGTTTTAAGCAATTCAAAATTCTTTAACCGTTGATCCATAACCTGGAACAAGTTTGATTCATAAAGAATCGCACCATTGTTGCTTTCCAGTTGTCACAAGCTTGATTCATAAGAATCGCACAAGTCACCTACCATGAGCTTGTTTGATGTTGGCTCAAGCAGGATTTCCATCTTCATTGTGAATACCTAAGTATCACTCGGATGTTCTGGCAAAATCACAAGGATCTTGCGTAGGACTCTAATGATATTACTTGATATTCACATTGTGTGAGATAACAAGCTAAATTATGACAAGTGTCCTAATGAGATTAATGGATGATCTCTTTTGGCTCTAGACTCAATAGTGCACTTTTAATTTTAGTGATCGGAGGCTGGAGCTGAGTGCCACCTTTTCAATATCAACTAACTCGGAGTGAGAAAGTCAATAGAAATGAGTGTATCTCCGTGAGTTTTGAAACAAAGTCTTTCCGACTTTGAGTGGCTGGGAGGGGTTTGTGCATAGCGTCACTGGGTCCATGACTGTCTTCAATGTCAGACAACACCTAAGTGTTTCTGACAGCATATGTATTGACCCGGTTTCTGCCTAAGTGTATGGAGGGCTTCTTTCTTTTCACCCTTTATCCTTACATTTCTTTTTCATTCTTCAACCCCTTCAATGCTTACCGAGACTTCATAACTAACACCTTGTTGGGTTTGTTCCAGTGTTAGCTCCATCTCAGTCGGCATTATTCCCGATTCTCACTTTTTCTCCTTTTTAATCATACCTAAGGACTTCTACACTAACTAGTGGATATCCCTGGGTAGATCCCTCCGGTTCTGGCTGGATCATGGGATTTGAATACCTATACCTAACCACCTTATAACTCCATAAAATTAAGTACATGGTCGGTCTTTTAGGGTATTCCATCACCATTACAAACCAAAATCATTGAAAAATTCATTCAAAGTGTTTGATATAAATATCAAAAGGTTTACACTTTGAATGTTTTTAATCATCACTAAAAGCTCCCCCTTAACATGTGCATCGTAATCGTAGTACATGCTAAGTGTGGAGTGCATCGAGTCCATTTTAATTGATTACTTCTGTCAATATACATTAAGTCCAGGTTAATCACATTTTCTCCCCTTATCCAAAATGTTAATCCCTTGATATTTTGGATATCAATTGATTAACCGTTCGGGGACAAAATGATGTATTCTAGCAGAATGGAACATATTATTGCTCCCCCTCAACTTTTGAGGGTTTATAAGATGGTGCCGAGTACAATTATTTGAAAGATTTTGAATTTACTAAGAAATTCTTGTAAAATTTGTACTCGAGCACATCTTATTTTTCACCAAAAAATCTACACTAGTTATTAACATATTCACAAGATAAAATTATTTACGAGGATTGACCTTATAAGATGAGAACAACATATGATAAATCATATGGTCCTTTGAAGCAGCCGTAAGTCACCCCCGTATGGTCTTCCACCAACAAATCTCTCCAAGCTCCGCATGATCCTCCTTGTCTTTAATCTTTTGTCAATTGCCTGAATCATAGCTCTTGCATTTGCTTTGTCACGTTGGCTCCAAAAAGTCTGAGGCAGATACTCCATTCTGATTCCCTTGAGGCGATCATTCAGAGCAGTCCGAACATCATCGAGAGTACCATCGCTAAACTTGTGTAGTTCATCAATGCGCATCAATCTGTTCTTCTTGTCTTTGTTCTCATAGATGAATCCTCTGGGATCGGAGTATGGTGTGTAAGCGTCTCTTCTTCTCAAATTGGATATGTACGTACCCCTTCCTATGATCCACCTTAAAGTGGTGAGGATAGTATGCAACTTTCTGAATTGATGAATTTATGTACCAACCTACAAAAGAAAGTCCTTGATTTGGAGAAAGCCAAGACTGCTCAAGCAAAGGAGATTACTAGTTTAAGAAAGGTTGGTTCAACTAGCAGGGTAGACTCCTCTAATGATGCTAGTTTGGGTGCTCAGGAGGATGCATCCAAACAAGGGAGGAAGATTGAAGACCTTGATGCTGATGCAGAAGTAACTTTGGTGAATGAGACTCAAAAGATGAACGATGACAACCTGATGTTTGATACAGGTGTGTTGGAAGAGCAGGAAATTGAGTTTGAAAAGGTGGTTGAAGAGCCTGTAGTTAGTATTGCTACAACTATAAAGTCAATTCCAGTTAGTGCTGCTAAAGTAGTTACTACTGCCAGTGCCAGTGTTGAAATTCCAGATGAATTGACTCTTGCTCAAACTTTGATTGAAATCAAAACTGCAAAACCCAAGCCTGTTACAACTGCTGCTACAACAGTTACATCTGTTAGACCAAGGGCTAAGGGAATTATATTTCATGATCAGGAAGAACAAGTGTTATCCCACTATTTAATCCATTACACAACACTAATCTTTACCAATAAGCTAGAAAATAAGAAGAAAACTTAGAGAGAAAGTAGAGAGAGAAACAAAGATGGAATGTTAGATTAGAGAGTTGGTGGATTACAAGTGAAATAAAAATGTAACCAACACCCTTCACCAAGTGTGGTGAAGGGATATTTATACTCATGCCTTGCTATCTTGGCACTTGGGCTTTCTAAATAGGTCGGGCTTGGTTTAACTTGGGCTTTGAGCCCGAAACACGGACAATATTATATTACAATCCAAGCCCGTTAAACCCGACTAGCCTATTACAATACAAGACCTAGTTTGACTTTCTAAGACCGATAACATTCTTGTTTGACTTAATATAATTAAGGCTAACAATCTCCCCCAATGTTGAGGTCGCTTTCTTCAAACTCCTATGTACCACCGATGACATTGAAGATATGACGTTTGACGTTTATGCATTGCCTTGTTATGGTCTTGTCTTGTTTGTAATAGATTTGTTCATCCATGCTTTGTGATCTTGATTTTGAGCCTTTATCTTTTGACTTTGAATTCTTGAGATCGTTATCTTGCATCATCTCCTTGACTTGAATCATCTTGATTTGACTTCCTTGATCAACTTGTGCTCTTGACCAACATGCTCATACTTGTTACATTCTTGTTTGACATATCTCTGTCTTGAGGTCTTTTTATTGTGACCGTATCGCCATAAGTATCTAGCAGAATTTTGTCGGCTTCATACGCATCAACTAATGCCTTGTAGAGCTGTCTTTGGATGTCAGACCTGCTGATAGATTTGTTAGCTTCCATCTTGTCAATTAAGTTCTTTTTCAGCTCTAGTTCCGAAAGATTAGCAGCTACAGCATGAGACATCTTGGCTTCCTTTGAAGATCGTACCAGAACCTCAGACTCGAGTTGTTCGTTCACTAACTTCTCAATTTGTGGTGTGATCTTTGAGACTTCACTCTTGACTTGTTCCTTGATTACTTTCTTCATTCCTTCATCAATTGAATCAAGGAATTGTTGATTTTCAGATTGAGCCTCTTCTCGAATTCTATCAGACTTTAGTTGGACTGCAACATCTACTACTTCCTTCATTTTATTTGCCAGGTACTCGTCAACGATGCCAGGAATGGAAGAGAGTGCTTCAGCATATTGATTTGTTTGTTTTGATTCCGAGGAAGTTGGTCTGCTAAGTTTTTTAGTCTGTTATCAAAACCAAACAACGAACCAAAGTCTGGAAGATTTTGAAGTGAGGAGCTTGGAGTAGTAGTCGGTGTCAGGATTGGTGGTTGTTGTAATTGAGTGAAGAGAGGAGTCGGTGTTGGAGGACGATTGGTTGGTGCAAAGAAGGATGGCTCCGCAATGGCAGTGACAGAAATATCTACTAGAGAGGTAGCTTCAGCCTTATGTCTAAATATAGCATCAACACTGGTATCTTGATTTGGTTTTTTTTTTTTTTCTTTTTTTTTTAGCCATGTTCGAGCGAAGCCAAGATGATTCAGAAAGAACTCTGTTTGTTGGGGTTTTGGACATCAGGATTTACCGGAGTTAGGGTCACTTGAGTGTCTTTTATTTCCTAGGTGCTGAAACATGGGCAATTACAACATCTGCCTTTACATCATCTCTTCCTTCAAGATTGGCATTGGTATCTTTGTCCGCCTCATTGCCTTGGTTCTCTAAATATGTAGTATCTTCATCCGACTTTTCTCCTTCATCATCCACCCCTTCAACTTCATTGTCACTGTCTTCATCATCTGAGGATGAAACGTGAGAAGGTGTATGAACTATAGGATCAAAGGTGTCATCTTCAAACCCAGTTTCTTCCTAAGGTATGAAGGGCTTCTTTCTTTTCACCCTTTATCCTTACATTTCTTTTTCATTCTTTAACCCCTTCAATGCTTACCGAGACTTCATAACTAACACCTTGTTGGGTTTGTTCCTGTGTTAGCTCCATCTCAGTCAGCATTATTCTTGATTCTCACTTTTTCTCCTTTTGAATCATACCTAAGGACTTCTACACTAACTAGTAGATATCCCTGGGTAGATCCCTTCGGTTCTGACTGGATCACGGGATTTGAATACCTATGCCTAACCGCCTTATAACTCCATAAATTTAAGTACATGGTCGGTCTTTTTGGTATTCCATCACAATCGAAACCAAAAACATTGAAAAGTTCAATCAAAGTGTTTGATATAAATATAAAAAAGATTTACACTTTGAGAGTTTTTCATCATCACTAAAGTCTCCCCCTTCACATGTGCACCGTAATCGTAGTACATGCTAAGTGTTAGAGTGCATTGAGTCCATTTTATATGATCATATGTCAATACAATTTAGATTCAGTTTAATCACATTTTCTCCCCTTATCCAAAATGTTAATCCCTTGATATTTTGGATATCAATTGATTAAACGTTCGGGGACAAAATGTTACATAATCACTATAAGGAACATTTTAATGCTCCCCTTCAAGTTTTGAGGGTATATAAGACTGTGCTAAGTACAATAATTTGAATTTTTTTGAATTTACTAAGAAATTCTTGAAAATTTTATACTCGAGCACACCTTATTTTCACCATAAGTCTACACTATATATATACAAATTCACAAGTTTATGATATACGAAATGACCTTTGAGATATGAACTCAATATGACAAAGTCATATTGTTCTTTGCAGCAGTCTAAGGTCAGTTCCGTAGAGTCTACCGCCAACAAATTTCTCTAAACTCCTCATCATCCTCCTTTCCTTTAGCAGCTTGTTGATATCCTTGATCATGAAATGAGCTTTTTTCTTTTCCAGTGTGCTCCATCTTCTCTTTGGCAAGTACTCCATGTCGATATTCTTGGTAATTTCTTCGAGCGAAGAAAGAGGCCTGGTTAATGTGCCATCACTGAACTTGTACAGTTCGTCGGAGCGCATCAACATGTTCCTTTTGAAGTCGTCGACATAAATGAATCCTTGAGGGTCTTTGTATGGAGTGTACGGGTGCCTTTTTCTGAGATTTGGTCTTGTAGTATCAGGCTTGGTGACGTTGATCCTTTCTAGACTTGTATACCGCAACACCAAAGTCAATTAAGTCCCGGATGAGTGCATTTCTCTCTTCAGGATAGTTCTTGATATAAATTGTAAACCAAAAGTAATACTAAGTCACGGAATGTCAAAATTATTCCCCTATTAGGTCGAAAATGATAGCACCTAAGGGGTCAACCAAGTCCCAAATGTACTTTTTCTTTTAAGGAATCATCATACCTATGTATGTACTCTTTTATCAAATATTTCTACTTCTTTTAAGAATAAGCTTAGGGATTGACCGTTTGAGGAAGCATTAATTGAATCAGAAAGAACTTTTCTCACGTTTTAAATAATTATACTCCTAACACTTCCCCCTGGGGACTCAAATGATGCATACTGACTAATGGGCGGAGGATGTCTCTTCCACCATGTGATTAAAATAGTGCACCTGAAATATTCAAAACAGCCTAAAATCAAAAGAAGCTAACCTCAAAAGACAAAAGAAGCTAGCCTTAAAAGAAGGCCAAGGACACTATCTAGTATACATCTACTCCTCCCCCCTTGTTGGTTTCGACACGTCGGAATCAGCAAAACCTTATTACGCTTTACATATTTCGGATTCGTGTTTGAAGAATTAATAAGCTTAAATCTAGTCCATGAGAATCAATTTCAAGGCTTTTAAAACTATGAAAGTATTTCCAAGCATTCCTAAGTCTTTTACAAACTATGAGGTGTTGGCAATATTGATCGTCTGTAGTTTAAAGCCTGAATTCACTAAGTCTCAAATTGCAAATAAGTCCATAAAGATTTATACAAATGACATCTAAAGCTCTTGTAGTTAATATAAATTAACTCCCCTTGAAGTTATTATCCGTCATTATTCAAAACTTTATTCGTTTATTCCATGACTTATTTTGAAATACTGTTTTAAAAGATTATCGGATGACAATTTCTCCCCCTCAAATAAAACCTGTTTTCTATTTAAAGAGTTGTTGTCATTGTTTGAGTGGTTGAATTTTCTTTGAAAAATGTTTTTGTGATTACTGAAAACACTGATTCATTATGAAGATAACTTTTTACCAATAAAAAATAAGATTTCTCTTATTTTAACACATAAGCGCACTAACACGTACACTTATGGAAATAAAGGAAGCACGGGTTGTGTTGCAAAGTAAACACAAGCCTTTGCATGGTCATAGAGTAGACCATGCCCGAGAATAAATTCCCATTGTTAGGAACAACTGTCGTTTAGACGACATGTTTTCCTCAAGGAGAAAAGCGGGTTACTATCAGAAATAATAGCAAGCCATATGACATGTTTTGAAAACATTAGAAACTTCTGCTCGAACTTCATTTACAGGCTCGTATCATTGTTGAATGACATTTCTAAGACCGTAAATGTTATCGATTTTCAGAAGACATGCCATTTGAAAACTTCTTTTTGTATTTTGTTTTTGAAAAATTTATATAAAAAGAAAATATTTTTGGTTTTTCTGAGTTATATTATATACATATGATACAAAGGATATTCGAATAGGTACCACCACTATTCGTCAACGTCATCTGCCAACTTTTTCAGAGTCTCCGGCGTAAAACTTCGCATACCCAGCTTGTTGATTAGAAATTCAATTCTTTCTCGGCCAAGAGCTTTAGTGAAGATGTCCGCCAATTGATACTCCGTATTGACAAAGTAAAGTTCGATCACACCATTTTCAACATGCTCCTTGATGAAGTGAAATCTGATGTCTATATGCTTGGATCTGGAATGTTGAACGTTGTTGCAGCATAAGGCAATAGCGCTTTTGTTATCACAGTACATTGGAATTTTATTGAATCCAAAGCCATAGTCGGTAAGTTGTGATCTCATCCAAAGGACTTGAGCACAACAACCAGACAAAGCAATATATTCAGCTTCCATACTGGATATCGCAGCGCTTTTTTGTCTTTTAGACGACCAGCTCACAAGTCTATCACCCAAAAGTTGTATACTACCAGATGTGCTATGGCGTGTATCTTGACAACCAGCATGATCCGCATCTGCAAATGCTGTTAGTGCAATGGAAGAATCCTTCGGATACCAAAGTCCCCGATGTACGGTTCCTTTTAGATACCGAAAGATCCTTTTTACCGCATTTAAGTGCTTTTCGGTAGGCCGAGCCTGATACCGGGCACACATGCATATAGCAAATTGTAGGTCAGGTCTACTGGCTGTAAGATAAAGGAGGGTGCCAATCATACCACGATAGTGTGACGGATCTACAGCTTTCCATTCTTTATCCTCATCCAGTTTGGATTTCTCCACCATGGGAGTATCCACTGGGTCACAAGATTCAAAGCCATATTTCTTTAGTGATTCAAGAGCATATTTAGATTGGTTTATGAAGATGCCTCTGGGACTTTGAGAAATCTGTAGTCCTAAGAAAAATGAGATTTTACCCATCATCGACATCTTGAATTTTGAACACATGATTTTAGCGAATAGATCACAAAGTTCAGGAGTAGATGCAGCAAAGATAATGTCATCGACATATATTTGTACCAGTAGTAGTTCCTTGCCTTCTCTACGGATGAACAGAGTAGGATCCACTGAGCCTTTTGAGAAGTCATTGGATATCAGGAATGAAGACAACATATCATACCACGCGCGTGGAGCTTGTTTCAACCCATAAAGAGCTTTCTTATGCTTATATACGTAGTTAGGTTTGTCTGGATCCACAAATCCGTCCAGTTGGCTAACATAAACCTCTTCCCGCAGATTACCATTCAGAAACGCAGTCTTCACATCCATTTGATAGACGACCATGTTCATATGAGCAGCAAATGCTAGAAAAATTCGTATAGCCTCTAATCTTGCAACCGGAGCGAAGGATTCTTCAAAATCAATTCCCTCTTCTTGACGATAACCACGAGCGACCAACCGAGCCTTGTTTTTCAGAATACCTCCTAACTCATCAAGCTTAACCTTATAGATCCACTTAAGAGTGATGACAAATGCTTTATCAGGAGGAGGAACAAGTTCCCAAACTTCAAGACGTTCAAATTCATGAAGTTCCTCTTGCATAGCTTCAATCCAACATGCTTGAGTTAATGCGTCTTTGTAGTTCTTAGGTTCGACTGATGTGAGAAAGGCATCATAGTAGCAGAATAAGGCTTGTTCATGGAGTTGTAGTCGTGTGGAAACTGGTCTGTCGAGAGCACCGATTATATTCTCAAGTGGGTGATCCTTAGTCCATTTGCTATTGTGTTCAGAAACTTGGTGATCGGGAGGCACAATTGTATGAATAACATCCGATGATGAGGATTGATCAGAAGCAACTTCTGGAATTGGAATACCAAAGTACGGATCATTACCCATATGTGCGACTTCAATATCATGATTATCTTCTTCAACATTATGAGAAATGATAGGAGTTTGAGTTTCTTGTGTTGTATGAGAGTTACTTGGTGATGGTGCATCTTGATCAACTGTAGTTGAGGAAGGTGAGCCAGTTAATACAGCATGTTCAGGTGCAACTACTTCAGGAATAGGAGCAATGACTTCTGGTGCTTGTAAATCAACATAAGGTGGGGGATTAAGTGACTCATCAAACATTGGTTGAAACAACAAATCCCAGTCAGATCTCGAAGGTGGTACAAATGGTGTTGAAGGAGGAGGGTTTGGCACGAGTCCTAAACTGATTGTTACATGAGTCATATCATGAAGTGCGGGTCCTGAACTGCTGTGTTCAGAAGCCATCGCGGTCAGCTCATCAAAGTCAACATGAATGGTTTCAATTATTCATCTGGTACGTCTGTTGTAAATCCGGAATGCTTTCTTCGTGGGTGCATAGCCAATGAAAATACCAATGTCAGCCTTCGGTTGTAACTTACCCAAATTCTCGCAATCATTCGTTGGGTAGCAGAGTGCACCAAACACATGAAGATACGATAGATCGGGAGGTTTGTCGTGTAAAAGCTCGTATGGTGTTTTACCGTGACGACGACGTATCATGGAACGATTTTGGGTATAACAGGCTGTGGCAACCGCTTCGGCCCATAGAAATAAAGGAGCTTTTGCATAAATTAACATAGTGCGGGCTGCTTCAATTAGCGTACGATTTCGTCTTTCAACAACACCGTTTTGCTGTGGAGAGCGTGCAACTGATGTTTCATGAGAGATGCCAACCTTCTCATAATATTCATGCAATGTCTGATTAACAAACTCAGTTCCATTATCTGTTCTGATGCGACGGACGGTTTCCTTAAGCCGTACTTGGATCATCTTCAAAAAGTTGATAATAAAAGCTGGAGCTTCATCTTTTGATCGCAAACATTTTACCCATGTAAATCGAGAGTAGTCGTCGACAATAACGAGGATGTACTTCTTTCCATTGACACTCGCGACACGCATTGGCCCACACAGATCCATATGCAACAGATAGAGTTTTTCTTGATTGGTGTCCTCAGATTTGGGTTTGTGGGGTTTCTTTGAACTTTTGCCTAATGCACATGCAGAACATAAGTGATCCTTTTCAAACTTGAGCTTAGGGAGACCTCGAACAAGTCCATGTCTTGCAAGATGATTAATAGCACCAAAGTTCAAGTGAGATAGACGACGATGCCATAACCAAGACTTGGTTTTAGAAGCCTTTGACAATAGACAAATAGGAGAGGACGCCATCATATTCCTAAGTGAGAGTGTATAAAGATTATCCCCTCAAGATCCCATCAATAAATCAACACCTTCTAGATTGCGAATGAAGCATGTGTGTTGACGAAAGGCCACTTCGAGATTGGAATCACATAATTGTCCCATAGAAAATAGATTATGCCCAAGTCCTTCAATGTAATAAACCCTTGAAATAGTAACATTCCCAATCTGATAGTCTCCATAACCCATTATCTTTGCAACTTGATCATTTCTGAATTTGACTGTACCCAAGAATTTACTGATGAAATTAGAGAGCTGAGAGCGATCTCTGGTCATGTGCTTCGAGCAACCGGAGTCCAAATACCATAGGGCGATTTGGACAACCTGCATTCATTAAGATAAGTAGATGGAACATTGGTTTTTGTGGATCCCCATGATTTACTGGGTTCCTGTTTGTTAGCAGATATTGGTTTTACAACCTCAATTTTGCTAACGGACTCAGTATTCTTATTCTTCCTAGGTTTCCTTGAATATACCAAATTAACCACAGGTTTGGGTGATTCAGATTCTAGAACTATTGGTTTCCTAGAAGGCACTTCATTAGTAGTGGTAATCCTAGTTAAAGGGCACGCATTTCCTACAATAGTGAAGGTCCGACCGGTAGGTCTCCAAATATATCCCATCTTAGTGAACACTTTTCCTGTTGGTTTCCAAATCTCTTTCTTAGATTTTCTCTTCTTAGGTTTAGCACGAAATTTCACATCATTCATAGAATTAGAAACACACAAATTATCAGAAGACATGCAATCATCACCGTTAATACAGACATAATCAGAATTATCATGTTTCTTGGAATTCTGCACAGACGCAGATCCATTAACTTTAACAGTACCATTCCTTTTATTCAAACTAGATTTAACGTTCCTAGGGTGAGCTTCTACTTTATTCTTCGAATTACTACTTGGTGTTTGCTGAATCTTATCATTCCTGGTATTGCCTGAAGGCTGTGATCCGCTAGCACTAGTAGAAAGTCTTACTCCTGTAGAATGCAACACACGCTTGTTAGAAACTATGTTTGAAGTCGAGTCTGTTTTTGTGTTTTCTGTGGATGTGAGTGATTCGGCAAACCTAACTTTCTTGTCCTTTTTCCTCGGTGTGACCGCAACTAATTGAGGATCAAAATTGTTGATGCTAGGGCAAGTCCTACTTATGTGTGAAAGCAAATCCTGAATGACTTTGGTATACCTAAAGGCAGACTCTAAAAGTGAATCTTGAGGATAATTCGCTTTTACATGTTCGACTATATCCTTAAGGACCAAAGCTTCTTCCTGAGTGTGCTTAATATAAGAGGAGTGAGCAGTCCTTTTATTCAACAATTTGGGCGTGATTGGTTCCATATTATCCTTAGACACTTTTGGATCAACAGAGTGGGTCTCAATAGCCTCCTTATCTAAAGCTTTTCCTTTAAGTTTCCTTAACTCATTTTTTAGGGCTGCTAGGACCAAACCTTGTTCCTGAAGTTTTGCATTTAAATCAGAAATTTCCCCAGACTTTATATTGACTTGTTTGATTAACGCATCACATTGTTCTTTTGATTGAACACGTTTTGGTTTAATCGAGTCATAAAGTTGCTTATAAGTCTGTTTCAAATGCTCATTCTCAGCAACAAGTTTTGTCACTCTATGTTCCAATTCAATGTTAAGAGTCTCAATTTCATCCATGTCCATTTTGACTTTACTATCATCCACATTTCCTTTTAAGGACTTAATTTGCTCTTTCAACTTGACAATGACTGTGTCTTTCACTTGAGACTGAGCTCTCAATTCACTTAATTCAAACAACTGAGTAAAACTTGGAGCATTTTGATTTAAAACACTGTTTTCTTGTTGAAAAATTTCTTGATTAAGTTGAGAATCCGCTTCCAAAGTGATGCAATGTTTTTCAAGAGTCGTAAAACTCTTACAAAGTTTATCGTAAGTTTCTTTATCAACAAAATCCTTTTTGTTGAGAAGCTCAGTCTTGAGTTCGAGACACTTTTGACATTCATTCACAGTTTCACAACCATCATTCACAGACAAATTCACAACAGTTTTTACAATATCATGATCAATGGCTTGTGCCAAGAGTCATTCATTTTCACTCAAAACTTGATTCATTTTAACTTCGAAAGTTCTGGACTCCAAGCGATGTTGTTCGACAGCCTGTTCCATTTGATAAAAGATTTTTTGGACATCGGCAAGTTCTTCAACCAAGTATTGATTGAAGTTATTGAAGATGTCTTTTAATTCTTTTATAAACGGAATGATTTCATCTCGAAAACAAGCCTTTGTATGTTCAAACCCCCACGTGCCCTCAGTGATAGCTGTGGCAGTGGTTCTTTCTTTGACAACCAGATCAAAGCCAGTAAGATAGCGTTTGAGCTCTTTCAAGCTAGTATACACCATACTTACTTTTGGAAGTTCTTTTGGAACCTCAACTTTGACGGTTGTGGAAGAATGAGATGGGTCTAAAGCTGTGACCGAAGTCGCTTTCCAATAGGCATGTTCACTATATAAATCAGATTGTCGAACAAATCGTTTGTTGTAATCGTTATTAAGAATAGCATAATTAATTGGTTTAGTGTTCACGTTATGTTTTACAACCAATGGATCTTGTTCTTTCAAAAGCATTTTTGAACGACTCTCTTCACAACGCATTAATGTCTCATCAGAATCAGGAATCACAATAGTATCCATTTTAAGAATGACATTCCCGTCATACAGTTTTGGCTTTGACTCCCGAACTTTCTTCAGATAGAAAGGTTTTTCAAAACCGATAGCTTGTTTCGTGGAATGATCATAACAAATTTTGGATTTAGTCATCATATGAACAGTTTGCGCTGATTGACCTCTTTTGAAAATGATATTATCAAGTTGCTTGATTTTCTTTTCTAAAGCAATTTCTCTATCAATATTTCTGTTTTCTTCCATTTTTAAATCATTTTTGAGATCAGAAACTGTTTTCATTAAAGAATCCTTTTCTTGCACTTGTTCAAAAAGAGTTTGCTTAAGACGTACAATCTCGGCATACTGTTCATTTGATCCTGAAAAACTGTTTTCAACATTTTGCATTTCTTTCAAATCTTTAACCTCTTCTTTATATCTGTCAAGCTCGGTAGTCAAAGCTTTGTTGGCACTTTTATATTCCAGATTAACATTGGTGCAGTGCATCACTTGGGTACTTAATTGCTCAAACATAGATAATATCAGGACATCTTGTTGAGCAGAAGAGTTAGAATTCTGGACAGTTTCCTGTTGTGTTTCACTCAGATACTGAGAATAAGGAATGATATTGCTATCACTGGTTATTTCAGTTTCTGTCTGACTCACATCATTAGACTGTTCAGAAGACGTCATTATCTGCTCACTTTGATTGATTCATTCATAGGTCGAAGATTATCTGGAGTGTGTACCTCTAGTGATGCATCTGAGCCATTCCCCCATAGAAAGATTTCGCCATGAGAGCAATGTGGCTGAGTGTGAGTTCTCACAATCAGAGTCATAGGCATCAGATCGTCAGCTTGATAGGCAGCATTGTGGGTAATGACAGTCTAAGCGGTTTTAGTGTGAGGAAGTCTTGGATCTTTTTTTTTTTATTAAATTTATGGCCAAAAAGGTATTTCTTCCTCTGTTAAACTTGATCACTTGCTTGAGCTTGAACCAGCAACACTTTTTCATTAAACCTCGAATTTCATCCTTTTCCTCTTTTGGCTTAGTCACTGCTTGGCAATATGACCTTCTCTTTGTAATGTGTACAAATGCCAATCTGTTGTTTCCCAGGGTTGCTTCACTTGCTCCAGGTGGGTAAGTATTTTCTCGTTGTTCTAAGCAGACATAAGTAGTTGTGTCCCCTGAATAGGTTGCACAGTTACTTTCCAACATAGATGGTAGTTGTTGACGAGGTTTGTCGAAGTCCTTTAGCTGATTGTTGGTAGTAGGATACCAGGATGTGCAACAGGCAGTTAGAATGGACATCATGTGATTGATCGCATCAATCTGGATTTATCCCCTTTCTTAAAACACTAGAACAATTAGACACGGAGTCTGGTTGGAAAATTCGATTGTTGATGTGGTTAAGTTAGTTGGGAGCATAGTCCAATTGTGGGATGGAGGGTTGGGGAGACATAAAGTTGTGGTGAACTAAAGATTGGTACTCATTTGATGGATAAGTGATTGAAAGAGGTGTTGATTGACTGGTTGTGAATTGTTGAGTCTGATAAGGTGTTACAAACTGTGAAGATGGATATGGTGAAACATGATGTTGAAGTTGAGAGTTCGGGAGAGTGTGTAGATGAGATTGATAAGTTGACGGAGGTAATTGGTGAGATGCAACTAAAGCAAGAGGATCGGAGTTACGTTCATGCATCAAACGAACTTCATTTGCATGTCTTTCGTGTTGTTGCAGGTAAGCATGAAGTTGATCAACATTGGTAGTATGCAAGTCTTTGACCAATTTAACATCAGTAACAAATTTGCTCCATTCATCAGGAAGAGTGTTTAAAAACTTGATGTTAACATGAAATTGCCCAATGGCATCATTGTAGTGGTATATCATTGAGTAGAGAGTGAACCTCAAGTAGTATCGTGTAACGACTCCTCCTTTCTTGTACGTGAATTATCGAATTCATCATATAGCTTGCCACTCTCGTTCTTGTTTCGTTAACGACGTTCCTTGACATTAGCAGTTTAATCTTCTCCTTCTAAGATCTTTTAGCCACACGATGTTGATCTCACAAGAGCATAGATTTTTGTTGGGATGGCCTTGGAGAATGATGTTTATTGCTTTGATGTCACAATCAGCTTGAATGGCTTCAGCGGGAGTCAGTTCAACATATTCCTTAAGCCTTGTTACTCCATCCTCAGTGATTGAAGGCCAAACAAGTGGTCCTTTTTCAACAGAGGCAAGAATCATTCTTCCATGTGGTCTATTCATCATATACAGTTCCATTATGCTTTTCCATGAATCATACAAGTGTTTTTCAAGCATCGGTGGTTTGTTGTCTCCTCCAGAAAGAAGTGACTTATCGGCAAGAGTCGTCATTGTGGTATCAAAAAGATTACAAATTGATCGATCGGTGGTAGAAAGAAATTGTGTTTGGTTATGTGTTTGTTGAGTCTTGAAATGAAATTACACGGGATTTTACAATTCTTGACAAAACCGGGAAAACAAGTGTTTGTTTCACGGGATTTTACAAGTCAAAGAAATAACCGTATAATTTATAATTTGAGTTGATGAGTTTAAATTTGACAAAATTTTTTTTTTTTATTTTACAAGTCACTCGTTCGGTTTACTCGTTCGGTTCACTCGTTCGGTTCACTCGTTCGGTTCACTCGTTCGGTTCACTCGTTCGGTTCCAACTAAACAAACTCGTTCGGTTCACTCGTTCGGTTCCAACTAAACAAACTCGTTCGGTTCACTCGTTCGGTTCCAACTACTACGAAACTCAAATTTTCAAAACTCAAAAAGACACATTTTTGAATGTTTTTTCGCAAAAAATCTTGTACAACTAGTGTTACTAACCCTATAGGAACAATAAAAATGAAAACTTTAAGGTTTTTAAGCCAAAAAAATTTTAGATCAAAATTTTGCTCTTTGTAAAGGTTTTGAACACAAATCACAAGACAAACACAAAAACTAAACACACCACTCCATGGCTCTGATACCAATTGTAGATACATGTAATCTTATGATCAAACCAAGAACAAGAGTGAGATGTGGGTTGTGATGTTAGAGAGAAAGAATGGATGGAATGGATGATGTTTATTAGATGGAATGTAACAAATGGAACAACCAACAACCAACAACCTCTCCAAAGCTAGGAGAGGTCCTTATATACTACCTATTGTGGCCGGCCCATGGGTTCTAATGGGCTTCCCATGGGCCTTGGGCCGGGCTAGTTTACTTAACTAACGTTACACATACTACGAGCTAAGACTTAATACAACTTGGAAGTGACCGATACTTTTTGTGTTTCCAACAAGTACTGTAGTCGTTGTTTGAGTGGTCAAATGTCTTTTGAAAATGATTTTTCTGATGAATTCCTGAAGATGATTATACTATATATGAAAATCAACACCCTGAAAAATAAGATTTCTCTTATTTTGACGCATAAGTGCACTGACACGTACACTTATGGAATATAGAAGCATGGGTTGTGATGCAAAGTAATCACAAGCTTTTGCATGGTCATAAAGTAGACATGCACTTGAGAATTAATTCTGTTGAGTGGAGTCAAGTGTTTTTTTTGAAATACTTGCCTATTAAGATGAATGAATGGGTTGCTATCGGAAATAATTGCAGCTATTTTTGGCATGTTTTGAAAGCTTTTGAACTTCTACTCGAACTTCATTTACAGCCTCGTATCATTATTAAATGACATTTCTAAGACCGTAAATGTTATTAATTTTCAGAAGACATGCTAGAGATGCATATTTTTATATTTTTTTAATTTTTAATTTTTAATTTTGTTTTTGTAAAATTTATATTAATAGAAAATATTTTTATATTTTTATGTTTTCTTATGTACATATAATACAGGATATGAGTTATCACCATCACTCGTTCGTTTCCTCTGCCAGACGTTTCAACATTTCAGGAGACATTCTTCTCATACCGAGCTTTTAGATCAAGAAGTTGAATCTTTCTCGTGGCAAAGGTTTGGTGAAGATGTCAGCAAGTTGGTATTCAGTCCGGACAAAGTATAGCTCCACAATTCCATTCTCCACTTGCTCCTTTATAAAATGGTAGCGAACATCGATGTGCTTGGCTCGTGAGTGTTGAACATTGTTGCAGCATAGAGCAATCACACTCTTGTTGTCGCAGTACAGAGGAATCTTATTTAATTGAAAGCCATAGTCTGTTAGCTGTGAACGCATCCATAGGATTTGAGCACAACACCCAGATAAGGCAATATATTCAGCCTTTGTACTCGAGATGGCGGTGCACGTTTGCTTCTTTGAAGACCAGCTAACAAGTTTATCACCTAAGAATTGAGCACTTCCTGATGTACTGCGTCTAGTGTCTTGACACCCCGCGTGATATGCGTTTGCATATGCTGTCATAGACATATCGGTATCCTTCAAGTGCCAGAGACCCATGTTAATGGTTCCCTTTAGGTATCTAAAGATCCGCTTAACCGCATTTAAGTGCTTTTCGGTAGGCTTTGCCTGATACCGGGCACATAAGCAGACTGCATAAATAAGGTCTGGTCTACTGGATGTCAGATAGATGAGGGAGCCAATCATGCCACGGTAAAGTGTAGCATCAACTGGATTCCCCTGTAGATCTTTATCTAGTTTACTCTTTTCTACCATAGGTGTGTTTATAGAATCACTAGTTAGCATACCATATTTTTTAACAATTTCATAGGCATATTTAGATTGGTTTATAAAGATGCCTCTAGGACTTTGAGAAATTTGTAATCCTAAAAAGAATGACATCTGCCCCATCATTGACATCTTGAACTTAGGGGTCATCTGATTAGGAAACTCATTACACATGGCAGTATTAGTGGATGCAAATATTATATCGTCAACATAAATGTGTACCAGTAATAAGTCGTTCCCAACTTGCCTGTTTGAGTGGTCGAATTGTCTTTTAAAAATCTTTTTGTGATTACTGAAAACACTGATTCATTATGAAGACAACTTTTTACTAATAAAAATAAGATTTCTCTTATTTTAACACCATAAAGCGTATAACACGTACAACTTTTGTACCTAATATAGGAAGCACGGGTTGTGATGCAAAGTAATCATAAGGCCTTTGATGTATAATTAAAGTAGACCACGCCCGAGAATAAATTCTCATTGTTAGGAACAACTGTCTTATTGACGACATGTTTTCCTCAGGGTGAAAATCGGGTTACTATCTGAAATAATAGCAAGCCATATGGCATGTTTTGAAAAACATTTGAACTTTTGCACGAACTTTATTTATGTCCACGTGTCTTTATTGAAAAAGGACATTTTAGGGACGTAATTTTTCGTTTTGCAAAGCAAAAGACATGCCATTGAAAAACTTCTTTTTGTATTTTTCTCATTTTAAGGAAGACTCTAAAAGTGAATCTTGAGGATAATTCGCTTTTACATGTTCGACTATATCCCTAAGGGCCAAATCTTCTTCCTGAGTGTGCTTAATATAAGAGGAATGACCAGTCCTTTTATTCAACAATTTGGCCGTGATTGGTTCCATATTATCCTTAGACACTTTTGGATCAACAGAGTGGGTCTCAATAGCCTCCTTATCTCAGCTTTTCCTTTAAGTTTCCTTAACTTCGTTTTTAGGGCTGCTAGGACCAAACCTTGTTCCTGAAGTTTTGCATTTAAATCAGAAATTTCCCCAGACTTTATATTGACTTGTTTGATTAACGCATCACATTGTTCTTTTGATTGAATACGTTTTGGTTTAATCGAGTCATAAAGTTTCTTATAAGTCTGTTTCAAATGCTCATTCTCAGCAACAAGTTTTGTCACTCTATGTTCCAATTCAATGTTAAGAGTCTCAATTTTCCATGTCAAATTTTGATTTTCTATCATCCAACATTTACTTTGAAGGACCTGAATTTGCTCTTTAAATCGACAATGACGTGTCTTCGCTTGAGATTGAGCTTCAATTCACTTTAATTCAAACAATGAGTAAAACCTAGGAGCATTTTGATTAAAATAAATTTCTTTTTTTTTCTTGTTGAAAAATTTCTTGATTAAGTTGAGAATCTGCTTCCAAAGTGATGCAATGTTTTTCAAGAGTCGTAAAACTCTTACAAAGTTTATCGTAGGTTTCTTTATCAACAAAATCCTTTTTGTTGAGAAGCTCAGTCTTGAGTTCGAGACACTTTTGGAACAATTTCATTCACAGTTTAACACCTCATTCACAGACAATTCACAAAGTTTTTACAATATCTTATCAATGGCTCACATCTGCAAGAGTAGTTATTTTTCCACTCAAAAACTGATTTTTTTAACTTCGAAAGTTCCTGGACTACCAAGCGATGTTGTTCGACAGTGTTCCATTTGATAAAAGAACTTTTTGGGACCATCGGCAAGTTCTTCAACCAAGTATTGATTGAAGTTATTGAAGATATCTTTTAATTCTTTTTATAACAAGAATGAATTCATCTCGGAAACCAAGCCTTTGTATGTTTCAAACCTCCACGTGCCCTCGTAATAGCTTTGTTTATGGCAGTGGTTCTTTCTTTGACAACCATATCAAAAGCAGTAAGATAGCGTTTGAGCTCTTTTAAGGCTAGTATAATCTCATACTTAATTTTGGGAAGTTCTTTTGGAACCTCAACTTGGATGCGTTGTTGAAGAAGAGTTGGGTCTAAAGCTGGGACCGAAGTGCTTTCCAATAGGCCTGTTCAAATATAAATTCAGATTCATCGAACAAAGCGTTTGTTGTAAATCGTTATTAAGAATATCATAATTAATGGGTTTCGTGTTCACTCATGTTTTTTTAAAATCCAATTGGATCTTTGTTCTTTCAAAAGCATTTTTGAATGACTCTTTTTCCACAAAGCACTTAATGTTTCATCAGAATTGGAATCACATCAGTATCCATTTTAAGAATTGACATTTCCGTCATACAGGTTTTGGCTTTGACTCCCGAACTTTTCAGATTGAAAGATTTCAAAACGAATGCTTGTTTCGAGGAATGGTTCTTAACAAATTTTGGATGTAGTTCATCATGAACAGTTTGCGCAATTTGTTCCTCTTTTGAAAAATGATATTATCAAGTTGTTAATTTTCTTTTCTAAAACAATTTCTCTATCAATATTTCTGTTTTCTTTCCTTTTTTAATCCTTTTTGAGATCAAAAAACTGTTTTCATTAAAGAATCCCTTTTCTTTCATGTGTTCAAAAAGGTGTTTCCTTAAGACGTACAATCTCAGCATACTGTTCAATTTGATCCTGAATAAATTTTTCAACATTTTTGCATTTCTTTCTAATTCTCTTAACCGTCACTTCTTTATATCTGTCAAGCTCGGAAGTCAAGGCTTTATTAACATGGGCTGCATATGGTCACTTTGGCGTATTTAATTGTTCAAACATAGAATAATATCATGACATCTTGTTGAGCAGAAGAGTTAGAATTCTGGACAGTTTCCTGTTGTGTTTCACTCAGATACTGAGAATAAGGAATGATATTGCTATCACTGGTTATTTCAGTTTCTGTCTGATTCACATCATTAGACTGTTCAGAAGACGTCATTATCTGCTCACTTTGATTGATTAAATCATAGGCCAGATTATCCGGATTGTGTACCTCAGTGAGTGCATCTGAGCCATTCCTGGAAAGATTCGCCATGAGAGCAATCTTGGCTGAGTTAAGTTCATCACAATCAGAGTCATAGGCATCCAGATCATCGGCTTGATAAGCAGCATTGTGGGTAATGACAGTCTGAGAGGTTTGAGTGTCAGGAAGTCCTGGATCTGCCAAAAATGCTATTTCTTCCTCTGTTAAAACTTGACCACTTGCTTGAGCTTGAACCAGCAACACTTTATCATTGAACCACGTTTCATCCCTTTTTCTCTTGGGCATAGTACACTGCTTGGAAATATGACCCTCCCCTTTGCAGTTGTAACAGATGACAGTCCGTTGTTTCCCTGTGTTGCTTCCACTTGCTCCAGGTGTGTATTTTCTCGTTGTTCCAGCAGCATAAGTAGTTTGTCTCCCCTGAACAGGTTGCACAGTTACTTTTCCATCATAGATGGTAGCTTGTTGACGAGGGTTTGACGAAGTCCTTAGCTGATTGTTGGTAGTAGGATACCGGGATGTGACAACAGCAGTTAAGAATGACATCATGTGATTGATCGCATCAATTGGATCATCCCCTTTCTGGAACACTGGAACAATTAGACCGGAGTCTGGTTGGGAAAATTCAGATTGTTGATGTTGGTAAGTTGTGGGAGCATATTCCAATTGTGGGATGGATGATTGTGGAGAATAAACGTTGTGGTGAACTGAGGATTGGTACTCATTTGATGGATAAGTGATTGAAAGAGGTGTTGATTGACTGGTTGTGAATTGTTGAGTCTGATAAGGTGTTACAAACTGTGAAGACGGATATGGTGAAACATGATGTTGAAGTTGAGAGTTCGGGAGAGTGTGTAGATGAGATTGATAAGTTGACGGAGGTAATTGGTGAGATGCAACTAAAGCAAGAGGATCGGAGTTACGTTCATGCATCAAACGAACTTCATTTGCATGTCTTTCGTGTTGTTGCAGGTAAGCATGAAGCTGATCAACATTGGTAGTATGCAAGTCTTTGACCAATTTAACATCAGTAACAAATTTGCTCCATTCATCAGGAAGAGTGTTTAAAAACTTGGTGTTAACTTGAAATTGCTCCAATGGCATCTTGTAGATGTTCATATCATTGAGTAACAGAGTGAACCTCAAGTAGTACTCATGTAACGACTCTCCTTTCTTGTAAGTGAACTTATCGAATTCATCATACAGCTTACATTCTCGTTCTTGTTTTGTTAACGACGTTCCTTGCATTAGCAGTTTAATCTTCTCCCAAAGATCTTTTGCAACACGATGTTGACTCACAAGAGCATAGATTTCAGTTGGAAGGCCTTGGAGAATGATGTTTATTGCTTTGATGTCACAATCAGCTTGAATGGCTTCAGCGGGAGTCAGTTCAATATATTCCTTAAGCCTTGTTACTCCATCCTCAGTGATTGAAGGCCAAACGAGTGGTCCTTTTTCAACAGAGGCAAGAATCATTCTTCCATGAGGTCTATTCAACATATACAGTTCCATTCGGCTCTTCCAAGAATCATACAAGTGTTTTTCAAGCATTGGTGGTTTGTTGTCTCCTCCTGAAAGAAGTGACTTATCGGCAAGAGTCGTCATTGTGGTATCAAAAAGATTACAAATTGATCGATCTGTGGTAGAAAGAAATTGTGTTTGGTTATGTGATTGTTGAGTCTTGAAACGAAACTACACAGGATTTTACAATTCTCGACAAAACCGGGAAAACAAATTAATGTTTCACGGGATTTTACAAGTCACAAAAAGAACCGTATAATTTTAGAAATTTGAAAATTTGGTGACCTTCTAGTTCGGTCCTTCTAGTTCGGTTATCAAAGAAAACCTCGTTCGGTTGATCTTGTTCGGTTCCAACTAAGGTTACTAGTTCGGTTGATCTTAGTTCGGTTGACAAAAGATATACTAGTTCGGTCCAAATGTGAAGCTAGTTCGGCCACACTAGTTCGGTTGTTACTGGTTCAGCTTACTTGATCGGTTAACTCTTTCGACTAACTCGTTCGGTTAACTCGTTCGACTAACTCGTTCGTTTAACTCGTTCGACTAACTCGTTCGTTTAACTCGTTCGACTAACTCGTTCGGTTAGCTCGTTCGGTTCCAAGACAACTAAACTAGATCAGCTTACTCGATTGGTTACCTTGTTCGGTTGTACTCGTTCAGTTCCAACTACTACGAAACTCAAATTTTCAAAACTCAAAAAGACACACTTTTGAATGGTTTTTAGCAAAAATTCTTGTACACCTAGTGTTACTAACCCTATAGGAACAATAAAAATGAAAACTTTAAGGTTTTTACGCCAAAAAATTTGAATCAAAAATTTTGTTCTTTATAAAGATTTTGAACACAAATCACAAGACAAACACAAAAACTAAACACACCACTCCATGGCTCTTGATACCAATTATAGAAACATGTAATCTTATGATCAAACCAAGAACAAGAGTAAGATGTGGGTTGTGATGTTTTAGAGAGAGAAAATGGATGGAAAATGGATGATGTTATTACTATGTGGAAAATATGGAATGAATGAAAACAACCAACCCCTCTCCAAGGCTAGGAGAGGGTTTATATAGTTACATGATGGCCGGCCCATGAGCTATGATGGGCTTTCCATGGGTCTTGGGCCGGACTAGATTACTAATCTAATCATTACATAAACTACGAGCTAAGACTATTACAACTTGGAAGTGACCGACACTTTTTGTGTTTCCAACAAAACAGATTCCCATCTGCTTTTGATTCACAAAACAGACCGCAACCATAAACAGACCGCAACCACTAACAACCGTTACTACAAATTTTTGTATCAAAAAACCATATTACCAACTCATTTAATCAGCCGACATGAAATCACAAAAAAAAAATTCTAAACCCATTCTAAAACTAAACAAACCATATTCCATTTTCAATTTGATAAACACTCCCGCTGCAGTCGGGTTGTGTCTCCTTTTATTCGAAGGTTGGAAAAGGTAGTGTTACTCCATTGAAATCTGGGTTACTAATAATTTTTGTGTCTCCGGATTTGCGATGTATATTTGTTGTTGTTTGTGAGATTCGATGGATTTGAGGCTTTTGATGATGGATTCTAGTTGTGTCGATGTTTTTGTTGTGATTATTTTGAGGGTTTGTCTTAGTGGATTTGTGATGTGAATTTTTTGAGTTTAGGAGGTGGGTGATAACAAATTTGATTTTGTGGAAAGGTTTTTATAATTGTTCGTGGGTTTTTTTTTGTTTTAGGGTGATAATATGAGTTGTGATGGATTGACGAGGGATTTGATTTGTGATGTTTTTGTCATGAGTTATGGATCTGTTTATAAGTTTTATGGGATAAGGGTTTTTGTTTTTTTATGGAATAGATAAGGTTTGTGTAGTGGTGGGTGAGTGTGAGTGGGATAGGTTTAGCATTAAAGTCAAAGTCAATGTCTCTCCCCCTCAAAAATTGCACCACCAGTAGCAGATTTTTGAAGAACACTTACTTTTGACAATGCTCAATTGTTATTAGCAGTCATTTTCGAACGGATCAAGATTATGAGATTAACCCATCCGCTCTGATACCACTTGTTGGTCTATGTTAATCGTGTAATATCTGATATATTCAATACGAGGCCCATTTGACTAACTAATAACATCATTTGTACTTTTCAACGTTTATAAATCTTATTAGAATTGAATCTATGATTTACAAGTGCAGCCGGTTGTTTGCGGACCAATAACCAGGATATTGAATGACAAATAAAACTCTCATTGGTCAAAGCATTGCTTATGATCCAATGAGAGGAGGACCCTATCACTATAATACTTTGTATTATCTTTGTGTCTAGAATCTCTGACGTATCTCTATACAAAAGTGCACTATATATAGGAGGGCAAAGGCAAAGCTTTCAAGAGAAGCTTTTAATAAAGTACTAAAGCAAATAGTTATTTTAACTATTTGCTTTATAGTTACTTTGTACTTTTTAGCTACTCTTGTACCTTTTTGTCTTCTTTTGCTTTTTGCATTTAGGAAGTTCTCGCCAATATCTTCGGTTCTTCACTCAGAAATGGTCTTCGGGAGTCAATGAGCCATTTGCCAATACTCAGTGACTCCATCATCCTGATCTTGGTTCTTTTCTTCACTCGCTGAGATCCGCCTCAGGTTGTGATGAGTCTTTTCTTCTAGACTCTGAAGAACATCCTGAGGATGATTCGCTGAACTTATTTAAGTTCAGCGACTTGTTTTCTACTTAGGATATATTTCATACAAATCCTGTACCAGGGACAATTGGGCACTGAATTGGCTCAACATTATTTGTTAAACATTCATGTGCTGATGTATTTTCTTGTCCTTGTATATATATTGCTAATGTGATTATTACTGGAGGTGATTGTGTTGGAATTGAATTGTTGAAGGCAATGTTGTCTCACCGGTTTGCTATGAAAGATTTGTTTTTACCACATTATTTTCTTGGTATAAAGGTTGCTTCACCATCGAAAGGTATCTTCTATCTCTGTCCAAGTATATTGATGATGTATTTGATCGCGCCAGAATGACAGATAATAAAATTGCCAACATTCCTCTTGATGCTAAAACAAAATTTACCCTTACATTGATTTTTAAAGTAGTGATTTGTGAAATCACACAAGATTTTTAAAAGAACAAATCACATGATTTTTCGCAACACAAATTTCTGCATTGAAAAAAACTCGAAGAAAAAGTTCTTTGAACGTATATTGAGGTACTCGTCTGCCGAATGATAAAAAATATCGTCAAAATAGTGTATTTTTTATCCATTAATCATTTATCATTTGCAATATATTTTAATTCTAAAAAAAATGAAAAATGACTTTAAAAAAAAATGAATGGCTGTTAATTCTTCAAATTTTTAGAAAAATTTGTAATTTATGTTGATCTTATATCATTTAAAATGCACACAAACATGTAAATGATGATTTGGTTAGATTCTATTTTGCTAATTATTCTCTTTGACATTAACTTACTATGTATAGCTAGTTAAGGAGTAACACATATTTCCTTTCTATCGATTAATATTGAGCATGTACCGCCCGATATTGAACAATATACTAATTATCATTTTGCTATTTTGTCTTTTTCCCACTTTGGGTCATTTTATTGGGCTCCCACTTTGGGCCGGCCCAATTGTTTTTTATCATTTTGTTATTTTGTCTTCTTCCCACTTTGGGTCACTTTATTGGGCTCCCACTTTAAGCCGGCCCAATTGTTTTTTAGTAGGAAATAAATAAATGAATTAAAAAAATGGTTGGCACAAAATAGGGGGGAAAAATTACAATAGTACCGACTGATTCAGATAAAAAAATACCCTCAGAAATATCTTTGATACCTAATAAATTTAAAATAACGATAGGGTCACAAACATCTAACTCTAGATTGCATTAAACTGTGCCGTTTTACGCCACTAAAAACCCAAAAAAAAACCAATATAGCAAAAAAAAAACAACCTTTAAACATGAGGCTCAACACATAAGCACATATAAAAAAAACAAGAAACTATTAAACATGAGACCGAAAAAATAACTTCGCAAAAAAAAAATAAAAAAAATTAACGCCCCCCAACAACGCGCGGGACATAAGCTCATATAAAGAAAAAAACAAACTACTCCGTATTAAACATGATACTGAAAAAATAAACCACACAAATATTTCAATGCTTCTGACGCCCATAAAATTATATTAAAAAAACCCAAATAGCAAAGAAAAACAAACCTTTAAATATGAAGCCCAACACATAAGCCCATATAAGAAGAAAAAAACTAATAAACATTTTCAACGTGCAAAAAATTAACGTCTCGCAGCAACGCGCGGGTAATCCCTACTTGTTTTATATAAATTCATAAAACTAGCTTGTTTTACTTACACAAAGAACGGTCCCACACAAGTAAATTAATTTTGCGAATTTTACCGAAATAACCATTTGAGTTTTGTGTTTTCTTGCGGAGACCATGGCAGACTAACATTACCGAAATAACCATCTAGATCGCGCAGGTATAACTGTAATTTGCTCGATTTACACGTGTCAAGCCGTGAGTGGTTTAAGCATTTTTGAAAAAGAAAAAAAAAATTCTAAATGGCGCAACTAGGAGAGTGATTTGACTTTTAACATTTCACCAAACCAAACACCTAGATTTAAAATGAGACCACTATTTCGAATTTCAGAAGAAATGCATACAAGATAAATTTTCAACTTTTTATATAAATATAATGATCGAGAGATAGTCAAAAATGTTAAACTTCGCAATGTAATTCAAAATATCAAAATTTCCGAATAATTTGTATAGAGAAGACTTGATTTATTTACATGGTTTTTTAGTTTATCGAATTGGTTTTATAAAAACCATTTGTACTTCGATTGGAGACAGGAAACTTTAAATTTATAGATATTCAAACAAGTTAATATATGAAAATGTTTTTAATTTTATCCAGCATACCATGTTTGCAAGATCTAATTAGTTAATTCTTACTTCCGTGAATTTACTTTAACTAAAATCGAAGTTCTTATTCCATTTTACACGTACCAAATTAAAACTAGTTTGAAAATGAATTTTTATATGATGCAAGTGATCATTTGATGAGCTATTATACATTATTTTAAAATGACAATATAAGAAATAAAACTAATAATAAATTAGTATGTGGTTGGAATTTTTTTAAAGAAATAAAAGGCAAAACATAATTGGTTGAAATTATCAAAATCGACTGGTGGAGGCTGAATTTAGATATTTCATTCTAAATTTTTTTGTTCAATTTATTTGAGGTTGCTTTCGATCAAAATTCATTAAAATCCATATACCGAACGGGGCCCTAAGTTCAATATCAAGATAATAATCAATCCGTTGAACTAAGACCATTATGGCATTTATATTCTTTGAATTTAGAAAATAAGAAGCGTACAATTTGACAGCATTTAATGTTCCTCCTATATATATCGATAAAAAATACACCAATATTCATCAACTATTTCTTCACATAAGTAACACTCCAAAAACAACAAATCTTACAAGTTCACAAGATGGCAAGTTTCAATTTGAGGATGGTCATGTTCATAGCCATGATGGTTGCATCCATTCAATTTCCCACCACAACGGCCCAAACAAGACATGTCGTTGGTGACGCTTTCGGATGGGGCATCCCATCTAATGGCGTCCCAATCTACACCACGTGGGCATCCCAACAGACATTCACCGTTGGCGACATTCTATTTTTTAATTACACCAATGGTCAGCATGACGTTGCAGAAGTGTCTGCAGCATCATACGAGCCATGCACTGCCACTAACCCCATCTCTCTTACCACTACCGGACCCACCACCCTCACCTTGGCCACCTCAGGAATGCATTATTACATATGCACGTTCGCAAGTCATTGCCAAATCGGACAAAAGTTGACCATCAACGTCCTACCTTCTACCACCGCCACTCCTCCATCCATGACACCAACATCTCCACCACCAACCACCACCCCTATGCCACCATCAATGACACCACCATCTCCATCACCAACCACCACCCCTATGCCACCATCAATGACACCACCATCTCCATCACCAACCACCACCCCTACTCCTCCACCATCAATGACACCACCAACCACCACCCCTACTCCACCACCATCAATGACACCACCATCTCCACCACCAACCACCACCCCTCCTCCATCACCAATGGCACCAATGTCACCCATGACACCTGATGAGCCTCGTAGTGGAGCTCCGTCGTTGACCGCCATCGTACCTGCCACTTTGTTGGCAATTGGTCTAGCTTTCTTGAACTTTTAAGTTTGTGAACTTTGGCACGTCTATATATTTTTTGTGTTGTTTCCATGTAATGTTTTTTCTTGTATATTTGATAGTTTTGTTGCATGCTCCAGGAGTACTGGAATATTTTTTGTCCTATGTTTCATAAGTAATAATTCAATAAAAACATTATTTACAATTCGATACGTCTCTATGCATGCTTTTTTGTAAATATATTTTAGTTATCTTGAAAAAAAGGTATATACAGGTTCCTGAATGTGAGTTCATAAGTAATTTAAAGATCTAAAGACAGACTACCGATTACCGGTGGCAATTTTACACACACTACAAGAATCGGGCCTTTTAGCCACGATCAAAAGTTGCAGCTAAAAGTGAAATAGTTGTGGCTGAACGTATGTAGTGGCGGACCCAGGAATGTTGAAGACGGGGGGCAAATTTTATTTTTTTTGACAAAAGTCGTTGTGCACAAACAAATGAAGATGATTTATAATGTTTTTACATTGTTTTGCTTCTAGGTGGGGGGCAATTTGATTTTATAAGAGGGTGCACTTTAATAAAAAGGCTAAAAAAAAAAAATTACACTAAAATTTGATTTTTTTGGGCGAATCGTGAAGGGCACCGCCCCCAAACCTACTTTGTAGGTCCGCCCTATGTAACCCAATATCGACACAAATACAAGTGGGTTAAAATTGGATATCTAAACAGTTTTTTGGGTCGTCTTTGGGTTGACTCGCTAGGCATTTTATTAGACAGCTCATATTCAGGTTGTGAATGAGTTAAACAGGGAATCTTTTTAAGATTATTTCAAAAGCTATAAAAGTATAATTATATTTGTTTATATGGGTCAAACGGATTAATTGATCTGCTGACTTGTTTAGATAAACAGGTTAAACTACTAATCCATATTATCCGCCTACTTGTTAATAAGCAAGTTTGCGTTGACAGTACTTTAATTACTCAAACAAAATTGTCACCATTACTGGAGGCTGATGCCACTACTCACTATAGTATATGTTTAATTAGAGCATTCACAAGTGGTCAAGTAATTGAAAACTTTTTGTGTATGTTTTTTGCATTTTATGAAAGGCTTTTTAAAAAGCTTTTTATAAATATTTGGTAAACCTTATGTCTTTGTAAAAAACTTTAATTAAATGGTTTATCCATTAAATGCATTGAATGCATTGAAAGCGTCAAGTTTTTGAAATTGCAAATGCTTTCAAAAAACATGTTTAACTTTAGTGAATGCTATGTCCACATCATATTTACAAAAATATTTTCGCACCATGATGTGGCAACATCTTTTGTCCAATCAAAACAATTGTAAAAACAAAGACCTTATTTGATTGGACAAATAATGTTGTCATATTATAGTGTAAAAACTTTTTTGTAAATATGATGTTGATATAACATTGCTCTTAACTTTAACGCGACGGACCAACGAAAGCAGCCCACTTGTTACAAAATTTGGCCACGTTTACTCCATCAGGCCTCAAAAATCCCTCGTTAACTTTGAATGAGTCATTACTATCCTACACATTTTAGATTCAAAACGACGGCGTTTTTGACCCTATGTGCACTATTCATCTTAAGCACTGTAGCAGTGCTACAGTGCTACAGTGCTGGGCCAAAAAGAGTCATAAAAAATTTAGCCTAAAAATTTGGCCCGGCCCAATTAGTTTTTTTTTTTTTTTTTTTTAAATTGTCGGCACAAAATAAGGAGAAAAAAAATGTTATAAAAGTACTGATGCATTCAGATAAAAAAATACCCGCGGTAACATTTCCGAATTGACTTAAACAGTGTCATTTTACACCATGAGACCAAAAAAATAAATTCGCAAAAAAAATAAAAAATAAAAAAATAATAAAAAAATAAAATTTTAACGCCACGCAACAACGCGTAAGACCATAAAAAAACTACTAAACATGATACTGAAAAAGTAAACCCGCACTATTAAATATGACACCGAGAAAATAAACTCGCACAAAATTAAAGGAAAAAAAAAGAATTAATGACACGCAATAACGCGCGAAAAATTAACGTCCCGCAGTAACGCGCAGGAAAAAATAAACTTACACTATTAAACATAAAAAAAACGCGTGAAAAAACAAAAAAAAAAATAAAATAAATAAATTAACGCCCTGCAACAACGCGCGAAAAATTAACGTCCGCAGCAACGCGCGAATATCTTTGCTTGTAATTATAATTATATATTACAATTTTAAAACATAAATCCGATCGGTGCATTATAAATATATACATTCGGTGACAAAAACACTGTCGTTTTGACAGTGGGCCCGTGCTACAGTAACGGGCTCCCGTTTTGGGCCAGCCCGTTTTTTTTTTTTTTTTTTTTTTTAATTTGTTTTTAAATTTGTATGCACAATGGGAAAAAAAAATATTACAAAAGTTTTGATTTATTCAGATAAAAAAAATACCCGCGGAAACATCTTCGATACCTAATAACTTTAAAATAATCGATATGGTCACAAATGTACAACCCATTATATTAAAAAAAATCCAATATAACAAAAAAAAATTCCCGAATCATACAAAAAAAGGAAATATCCGGGAAAAAATTAGCAAAAAAAAACCCAAAAAATAGCCTAAAATCTGGCCCAAAGTAAAAAAAAAATACAAAACGGACCATCTCCTTTTAACTATTTACGATTTTCTTACAAAAAATTCCCGTAAAAAAATTTACAAAACCGTCCCAAAAAAAGAAAATATTCGAGAAAAAATTAGCCCGTCCCAACGCAATTTTTTTCCCCGAATCATACAAAAAAAGAAAATATTAAAAATTAGCCCCGCCATAACGCATCGCTAAAAAAAAACCCCCCGAAACGTAAAAAAAATTATTCGGAAAAAAATTAGTCCCGCCGCAATGCGCGGGTTCTTTTGCTTGTTTTAATACAAAAGTGTTAACTTTTAAGTGTATTAATTTTTAATTTTTTTCAAAATAATGAGAAAACGATGATTTTTTTATAAAAATAAAAATTAAGCACAGGGACTCTTTGTATATATGCACAAGAAATACATACACATACACAACTAAATGATTAGATATACGTAGTCACATGTGTTAGTGATTTTAGTGTCATCAATAATATTTTAAGCAATTATATTTTGTTTTAGGTGACGTTTGTTTTAAATTTTGAAAATTTTGAAATTATAAATTTCAGGAAATTTCAAAATTTAAAATAACTTCGCATGTTTTGTTGACAGAAATTCATAGTATTTTGAAATTTGTACTATGTTTATTATTGCAATTTTTTAGCAAGTGAGGGATAGGGGTGTCAAAACCGGTCCCGAACCCGTTTATAGTACTATTCGTGGTTGGTTTCTCGGGTAAAAATTTATATCGGTTAATTTTCGGTACCAACCCAGTAACCTGAATACTAAAAAGGGACAGATATCGGGTTGAAACTTTTTGGCTAACTCAGATTTTGGTCAACCCGATTGACTCGAGTAAAGATTTTTTTATATTTTTAATATAAATTTTATATTTAAACGAATACAAAATAGGCAATTTTATTACATTTTATTCATATTCGGGTTGACCCGAACCAAAATGGACCCGACTAGAGTTGAACGACTTGAATTGACCCAAACCCGGTTAAGCCGAATTCAAATAGGGTCTGGTTCATGTATGTAATTTTTATCTTTGACTCGACCCGAAATGACCTGAACACGACCAACCCGACCCGACTAGCACCCCAAACAAGAAAATATACAACAAAAATTTGAATTCGGTTCTCGGGTTGGATATGGGATTGGCACTCCGAACCGAAAACCGAATTCATATAAATATGTATATTTTATATATTATATATTTATATATAAATACTATTAAAATGTTATCATAATATAAAAAAACATTTTTTATGTTAATAATAATTTTGTGTTTACTAAAATTCTATATAATTATTAATTTTTTTTTTAAATAATGAAATGCTGGTTATTCGGGTTATTTGGGTCAACCCGAGAACCGAACCGAATTCGAATTCGGTTTTCGGTTCGGTTCGATTGAATTCTAGTTCGGTTCGGTTCGGTTTTCGGGTTGACCCAAAAAAATTAACCGAACTAACCGAACCGAATAACCCGATAACCGAACCGATCAACACCCCTATTTTGGAGGTATTTTAATTTTCTCTATTTTGACAATTTATGGATTTTAAATTGTTTCATTTGAGATACCAAACATAATATTTGAAGAAATTTAAAATGCAAATGCTATTAAATCCTGTTAGCCTTAAAATATGTCGACTTATACGAAATTACACTAGACAGGTAACCGCGCAATGCGGAGGCGGGTGCCCTGTGACTATATTTTGTGGCGAGCAAATGTTATCCGATTAAACGTTTTTCTAGCAACAACTGTACAAATGAATGATAATTTAAATTAAAATAACTTTAAACAATAATAATGCAAAGTATTTCATAACCAAATAAACATAAGATCCAAACGAAAGAAAGAAACACATAAATAACATATTTGAAATATAAGTTAAAATAGACCGGTACCCGCGCGTTGCGGCGACGAGTTCCCGTATAATTAAATCTTTCGGCGAGGGGCTAGGTAAGGTTCAAGGACCAGAAGAACTTTAGATGGCTGAATCTATTGTGTGTGAAGTATGATTAGTTTGTGTTGTAGCATTTTCATTCTTTCATAAACAATGAGTTCTTTTTATTTTAAGATTTCATAACTGACATTTTAATGTATATTAATATTTTTTTAAAGTTTTATATGTTACAAGTATTGATATGGTGGTTACTTATTTCTCATTAAATCACTTATTTGATCATTAATACGACAGTTACAACTTTTGATGTTATAAGTGTTGATCAAGTTTTGAAATCCTTCCATAACAAGAAATGTTTTGGTCCCTTAAAAATTTTAAGACTTCTAAAATTAGAATGCCCTAAACGCTTTATAAAGTAGTAGAGAAGTAAAAATAATTTTACAAAATCTATTAACAATAGGTTTACCTTGAACATCCTTGAAAATCCATAAGAATCAAATCTTTAAATTTTCGTATCTAAAAATTTATATGATAAGAAAAGAACATCAAAATAGATCGAAAACTACTAACACTTACAAAAAAACGTAAAAACCAACAAATCATCATTTTTAAGTTTTTATTCATTTTATCAAAAAAAAAATTCTCCGTATCTTATTTTTAAAATATTAAAAATTAAAAAGAAACATAAGAGAAGACTTGAGATGGTTTAAATTCAAAAGTCAAAACAAAATGTATCACATAATATTAATCAGAAGATGGAACATGAGGTCGTAGGAGAGGACCTGATTTTGTTCATATGTAAGGGCACACCGAAAATTAAACCAGCAAACTAAAAAATAACGAAATGGCAGGGAGGGAGACGTCAAAAAGAGAATAAGTTCGTTACTTAAGAAAGTTAGAGAGAGCTTGTTTTTCCCCGACAGCACAGGCGCATATTTGATTAACTATCATCCACCGGGCGACAACCAACAGCGACCTTTTTTTTATAATACACCTAGTAGATCGTGTTAACACATCAAGTATCAGATCAACACGTAGCACTAGGACATTATAGAAAAGCAACAGGAACAAAAAAAGTAAAGCAGAGATAATATTATTACCATTCGAAATCTTCATCTCCATCTTGACATCTCAAGTTTCACTTTCAAACAACTACAAAACCACAAAAAAGATCACACATTAAAAGGGAAACAAAAAAAACTAACACCAAGAGCATACTGATCTAAACATTAAAAACCCTAATGTGTTTATGCTTATCGGATTCGGTGTGGGGAGTTTTTATATTGAAATGGGCTGTTACAGTTCATATAATTTAAATGAGTTGTTATACCTTTGGGTTGTTATAAATTACAATTAATATGGTTTTATGGGCTGCATTAATATTGTGTGTTGTTACAAAGTGAGGTGTTATGAAATGAATTTCACATTAAGACACTAAATTTTGAGTTATAACTTTTAAATATGTGTATTTATTGAGTTTATAGCAAAAGTAACATAAATCTTTTTATAACAAGAAATGTTTTTTGTTCTTAAACTTTTTAAGACTTCTGTTTTTAAAAGTCTCAAATGCTCTATAAAGTAGTAGAGATTAGTTTACTAAAGGTAAGACACGCAGGGACTAGTTATGACATTTGTATAAGTTAGATCGTGTCTTTGCCTATAAATACCCCTCCTATACTTTCATAGGAGGGTGAGGATTCACAATGTAACATCTCATAAGTGTGTGTGCGTTTGTTTTTCCTTCTCTTTAAACACACACACATATTCCTTTTTCTCTCTTCTAATCTATTGTGGCTTACTTTCTATTTAATCCTCCCCGACCTCCGATCGTTACTAGATAGTGAATTTATTATTGTTAACAATTGACATCAGATCTAACCGGGGGCGTTTCGTGTTTGTTGTTTGCTTATTTGAGGTGTTCGTGGGTATATGGCTTATTTCGTGGCTTATTTTTAAGCCAAAAAGCCACGGTTTTGGATTTGGTTTGGTTAAACCATCAAAAGTTTCAAACTTTCTCTTCTCTATATAGTAAGATGGTGTAAGAGTTTACTTAGTTATTATGATTATTAGCTTGGTACCTCGTGATAAATACGTTTTATGTGTTGGAAACACAAATAGGTCTTATCTCGTAAGATTGTGTCATGTAAAGTATAAAGCTAATCCGCCCAAGGCCCATTGGTAAGCCCATCATAGCCCATGGCCTGCATCACAAGTACCTATATAAGCCCTCTCCTAGCCTTGGAGAGGGGTTGGTTGTTTTCATTTTTCCATTTCACACACATAATACAATTCATCCATTCCATCCATCACAACCCACATCTCTTTCTCTTGTTCTTGGTAGATCATAAGATTACATGTTTCTTCAATTGGTATCAAGAGCCATGGAGTGGTGTGTTTAGTTTTTGTGTTTGTCTTGTGATTTGTGTTCAAAATCTTTATAAAGAACAAATTTTTTGATTCAAAATTTTTTGGTGTAAAAACCTTAAAGTTTTCATTTTTATTGTTCCTATAGGGTTAGTAACATTAGTTGTACAAGATTTTTTGATAAAAACCATTCAAAAATGGGTCTTTTTGAGTTTTCAAAATTTAGGTTTCGGAGTTGTAGGAACCGAACTAGACAATCGAACGAGTAAGCCGAACTAGACAACCGAACTAGACAACCGATCGAGATAACCGAACTAGATTACTCTAGTTTGAACCAAACAAGCTTTTATCAGTTTGAACCGAACGAGTTGCCTCCTAGTTTGAACCGAACGAGTTCATCCCAATTAGAACCGAACGACTTTATTTCAATTGGACCGAACGATAGTCTTCTAGTTTGTAACCGAACAAAGATATTTCAATTGGTAAACCAGAACAAGAGATTTCCAAGTTTAAAACCGAACAAGGCTATTGAAACCGAACTGAGTTTTTTTCTTGTTTAAATACCGAACGAGCTTACCTCTAAGTAATTTAAACTCATCAATTCAAATTACTCAAATTATAAATTATACGGTTATTTCTTTGGCTTGTAAAATCCCGTGAAGCAATTATTTGTTTTCCCGGTTTAGTCGAGAATTGTAAAATCCCGTGTAGTTTCAAGATTTCATTTCAAGACTCAACAAACACACAACCAAACACAATTTCTTTCTACCACCGATCGATCGATTTGTAATCTTTTTGATACCATAATTATCAATGACGACTCTTGCCGATAAGTCACTTCTTTCAGAGAAGACACAAACCACACCAATCTTGAAAAACACTATAAAAATGAACTGCACATGTATGATTCTTAGACGAGCCAAATGGAACTTTATATGTTGAATAGACCACATGGAAGAATGATTCTTGCCTCTGTTGAAAAAGGACCACTTGTTTGGCCTTCAATCACTGTGGATGGGGTTACAAGACTTAAGGAATATATTGAACTTACTCCCGCTGAAGCCATTCAAGCTGATTGTGACATCAAAGCAATTAACATCATTCTCCAGGGCCTTCCAACCTGAAATTCTATTGAGCTCTTGGAGTTCAAACATCGTGTAGCAAAGGATCTTTGGGAGAAGATTAAACTGCTAATGCAAGGAACGTCGTTAACAAAACAAGAACGAGAGTGCAAGCTGTATGATGAATTCGATAAGTTCACTTACAAGAAAGGAGAGTCGTTACACGAGTACTACTTGAGGTTCACTCTGTTACTCAATGATATGAACATCTACAAGATGCCTATTGAGCAATTTCAATAAACACCCAGTTTTATAAACACTCTTCCTGATGAATGGAGCAAATTTGTTACTGATGTTAAATTGGTCAAAGACTTGCATACTACCAATATTGATCAGCTTCATGCTTACCTACAACAACATGAAAGACATGCAAATGAAGTTCGATTAATGCATGAACGTAACTCCGATCCTCTTGCTTTAGTTGCATCTCACCAATTAACTCAGCCAGCTTATCAATCTCATCTACACACTCACCCGAACTCTCAACCACAACATCATGTTTCACCATATCAGACTTCACAGTTTGTGACACCTTATCAGACTCAACAATTCACAACCAATCAATCAACGCCTCTTTCAATTACTTATCCTTCAAATGAGTACCAATCCTCAGTTCACTACAACGTTTATTCTCCATAATCATCCATCCCACAATTGGAATATGCTCCCACAACTTACCAACATCAACAGTCTGAATTTTCCCAACCAGACTCAGGTCTAATTGTTCTAGTGTTCCAGAAAGGGGATGATCTAATTGATGCGATCAATCACATGATGTCATTTTTAACTGCTGTTGTCATATCTCGGTATCCTACTACCAACAATCAGCTAAGAACTTCGTCAAACCCTCGTCAACAAGCTACCATCTATGATGGAAAAGTAACTATGCAACCTGTTCAGGGGAGACAAACTACTTATGCTGCTAGAACAACGAGAAAATACACTCCTGGAGCAAGTAGAAGCAACACAGGGAAACAACGGACTGTCATCTGTTACAACTGCAAAGGGGAGGGTCATATTGCCAAGCAGTGCACTAAGCCCAAGAGAAAAAGGGATGAAACGTGGTTCAATGATAAAGTGTTGTTGGTTCAAGCTCAAGCAAGTGGTCAAGTTTTAACAAAGGAAGAAATAGCATTTTTGGCAGATCCAGGACTTCCTGACACTCCAAAAATAACCTCGGTCAGACTGTCAATGATCCCACAATGCTGCTTATCAAGCCGATGATCTGGATGCCTATGACTCTGATTGTGATGAACTTAACTCAGCCAAGATTGCTCTCATGGCGAATCTTTCTAGGAATGGCTCAGATGCACTCACTGAGGTACACAATCCGGATAATCTGACCTATGATTTAATCAATCAAAGTGAGCAGATAATGACGTCTTCTGAACAGTCTAATGATGTGAATCAGACAGAAACTGAAATAACCAGTGATAGCAATATCATTCCTTATTCTCAGTATCTGAGTGAAACACAAACAGAAAATGCCACAAATCTAATGAACTCTTCTGCTCAACAAGATGTCCTGATATTATCTATGTTTGAACAATTAATACCCAAGTGATGCACTGCACCAATGTTAATCTGGAATATAACAGTGCCAATAAAGCTTTGACTACCGATCTAGACAGATATAAAGAAGAGTTAAAGAAATTGAAAGAAAGGCAACATGTTTTAAAACAGATTTTTTCAGGATAAAATGAACATATGCCGAGATGAACGTCCTAAAGCAAATCTCTTTCTGAACAAGTGCAAGAAAAGGATTCTTTAATGAAAACAGTTTCTGATCTCAAAATGATTTTAAAAATGGAAGAAAATAGAAATATTGACAAGATAAATTGCTTTAGAAAAGAAAAAATTAAACTAACTGATAGTATCACTTCAAAAGAGGTCAATCTGCGCAAACTGTTCATATGATTACAAATCCCAAAATTTGTTATGATCATTCCAACAAAACAAGCTATCGGTTTGAAAAACTTTCTATCTGAAGAAAGTACAGGAGTCAAAAGCCAAAACCTGTATAACGGGGAATGTCATTCTTTAAAATGGATGGCTATTGTGATTCCTGATTCTTGATGAGACATTAATGCTTTGTGAAGAGATCGTTTAAAAATGCTTTTTGAAACAACCAGAACCAAATGGTTGTAAAACATAAAGTGAACAACTAAACCCATTATTATGCTATTCTTAAAATATAACGATTACAACAAAACGATTTGTTTGACAACTGATTTATATAGTGAACATGCCTATTGGAAAAGTGACTATTCGGTCCCACTATAGACCCATCTCCTTTTACACAACCAACAAAGTTGAGGTTACAAAAGAACTTCCTAAATAGAGTATGGTTGAATACTAGCTTGAAAGAGCTGAACGAACGCCATCTTACAAGCTTTGATCAGGTTGTTCAAAGAAAGAACCAACTCCACAGCTATCACTGAGGGCACGTAGGGTTTGAACATACAAAGGCTTGTTTTCGAGATGAAATTATTCCGTTTATAAAAGAATTAAAAGATATCTTTAATAACTTCAATCAATACTTGGTTGATGAACTTGCCGATGTCCAAAATGTCTTTTATCAAATGGAACAGGCTGTCGAACAACATCGCTTGGAGTCTAGAACTTTCAAAGTTAAAATGAATCAAGTTTTGAGTGAAAATGAACGACTCTTGGCACAAGCCATTGATTATGATATTGTAAAAACTGTTGTGAATGATGGTTGTGAAACTGTGAATGGATGTTCAAAGGTGTCTCGAACTCAAGACTGAGCTTCTCAATAAAAAGGATTTTGTTGATAAAGAAACTTACGATAAACTTTGTAAGAGTTTTACGACTCTTGAAAAACATTGCATCACTTTGGAAGCTGATTCTCAACTTAATCAAGAAAATTTTCAACTAGAAAACAGTGTTTTAAATCAAAATGCTCCAAGTTTTACTCAGTTGTTTGAATTAAGTGAATTGAGAGCTCAGTCTCAAGCAAAAGACACAGTCATTGTCAAGTTGAAAGAGCAAATTAAGTCCTTAAATGGAAATGTGGATGATAGTACAGTCAAAATGGACATGGATGAAATTGAGACTCTTAACATTGAATTGGAACATAGAGTGACAAAACTTGTTGCTGAGAATGAGCATTTGAAACAGACTTATAAGCAACTTTATGACTCGATTAAACCAAAACGTGTTCAATCAAAAGAACAATGTGATGCGTTAATTAAACAAGTCAATATAAAGTCTGGGGAAATTTCTGATTTAAATGCAAAACTTCAGGAACAAGGTTTGGTCATAGCAGCCCTAAAAAATGAGTTAAGGAAACTTAAAGGAAAAGCTGTAGATAAGGAGGCTATTGAGACCCACTCTGTTGATCCAAATGTGTCTAAGGATAATATGGAACCAATCACGCCCAAATTGTTGAATAAAAGGACTGCTCACTCCTCGTATATTAAGCATACCCAGGAAGAAGCTTTGGTCCTTAGGGATATAATCGAACATGTAAAAGCAAATTATCCTCAAGATTCACTTTTAGAGTCTGCCTTTAGGTATACCAAAGTCATTCAGGATTTGCTTTCACACATAAGTAGATCATGCCCTAGCATCAACAATTGTGGTCCTCAATTAATTGAGGTCACACCGAGGAAAAAGGACAAGAAAGTTAGGTTTGCCGAATCACTCACATCCACAAAAAACACAAAACCAGACTCGACTTCGAACATAGTTTCTATCAAGCATGTGTTGCATTCTACAGGAGTAAGACTTTCTACTAGTGCTAGCGGATCACAGCCTTCAGGCAATACCAGGAATGATAGGATTCTGCAAACACCAAGTAGTAATTCGAAGAATAAAGTAGAAGCTCACCCTAGGAACGTTAAATCTAGTTTGAATAAAAGTAATGGTACTGTTAAAGTTAATGGATCTGCGGTTGTGCAGAATCTCAAGAAACAAGATAATTCTGATTATGTCTGTATTAACTGTGATGATTGCATGTCTTCTGATAATTTGTGTGTTTCTAATTCTATGAATGATGTGAAATTTCGTGCTAAACCTATTCTTATGAAATGGTTGTGAAATTTCGTGCTAAACCTAAGCAGCATAAATCTAAGAAAGCTATTTGGAAACCAACAGGAAAAGTGTTCACTCAGATAGGATATATTTGGAGACCTACCGGTCGGACCTTCACTATTGTAGGAAATGCGTGCCCTTTAACTAGGATTACCACTACTAATGAAGTGCCTTCTAGGAAACCAATAGTTCTAGACTCTGAATCACCCAAACTTGTGGTTAAATTGGTATACTCAAGGAAACCTAGGAAGAATAAGAATACTGAGTCCGTTAGCAAAACTAAGGTTTTAAAACCAATGTCTGCTAACAAAACGGAACCCAGTAAATCCTGGGGATCCACAAAAACAATAATTCATCTACTTCTTGATGAATGCAGGTTGTCCAAATCGTCCCTCATGGTATTTGATTAACGGTTGCTTGAAGCACCTGGACGGGAGATCGCTCTCAGCTCACCAATTCTCAGTAAATTCTTGGGTACAGTTAAATTCGGAAATGTTCATGTTGCCAAAGATATGGGTTTTTGGAGACTATCAGTTTGGGAATGTTACTATTTCAAGGGTTTATTACGTTGACGGACTTGGGCATAATCTATTTTATGTGGGACAATTCTGTGATTCCAATCTCGAAGTGGCTTTTTCATCAACACACATGCTTCATTCATAATCTAGACGGTGTTGATTTATTGACGGGATCTCGAGGGTGATAATCTTTTTCACTCTAACTTGGGAATATGATGGCTTCCTCTCCCATTTGTCTATTGTCAAGGCATCTAAAACCTGTTAGTCCTGGTTATGGCATCGTCGTCTATCTGAACCTGAACTTGAGTGCTTATTAGTCATCTTGCAAGTCATGGACTTGCCCGAGGTCTCCCTATGCTAAAGTTTGAAAAGGATCACTTTTTTTGCTTCTCATGTGCATTTGCAAAAGTTCAAAGAAAACCCCACATTAACTCCAAATCTAGAGGACACTAATCAAGGAAAATACTCTATCTGCTGCATTGGTTCTATGTGGCCATTACGTTTGTGTCAGCGAGTGTCAATGGACAGAAGTAATATCCCCCTTTTTGGTTTTTTTTTTTGTCGGACGACTACTCTCGATTTAACAGGGTAAAATTTTTGCGATCAAAAGTGAGGTTCCAGCTTTTTTATCAACTTTTTGAAGGATGATCCAGTACGGCATTAGGAAAAACCCCCACCACCAACCCTGTTCATCGCATCAGAACAGATAATGGAACTGAGTTTGTTAATAAGACATTGCAGTGAATTTTATGAGCAGGTTGGCATCTCTCATGAAACATCAGTTCTGCACACGCTTCCACAGAAAACGGTGTCTGTTGTTGAAAGACGACAATCTGTACGCTAATGGAAGGCCCGTACTTTTTTAATTTATGCAAAAGCTCCTTTATTTCTATGGGCCGAAGCGATTGCACAGCTGTTATACCCAAAAATAGTTTCATGATACGTCGTTGTCACGATAAAACACCCATACGAAGCTTTTTACACGACAAACCTACGTTCTATCGTTTCTACATTGTGTGTGTGCACTTTGCTACCCTCGAATGATAGTCGAGAATTTGGGCATGTTACAACCAAAGGCTTATATGGTTGTTTCTATGGATATGCACCCACGAAGAAAGAAGCATTATGGATTTCCAAACAGAGTACCAGACGGATAATTAAACCATTCATGTTGATTTTGTATGAGCTGGACCGCGATGGCTTCTGAACACTGAGTTCAGGACCGCACCTTCATGAAATGAACTCCTGTATCGATCAGTTAGGACTTCGTGCCAAATCCTCTTCTTCAACACCATTTGTACCACCTTCGAGATCTGACTGGGATTTGTTGTTTCAACCAATGTTTGATGAGTCACTTAATCCCCCGACTAATGTTGATTTACAAGCACACCAGAAGTCATTGACTCCTATTCCATGAAGCAGGTTGCACATGAACATGCTATTCAACTGGCTCACACTCTCTAAATCTACAGTTGAGGTCAAGATTGCACCATCACCAAGTAACTCTCATACAACACAAGAAACTCAAACTTCCCTTTATTTCTAATGATGTTGAAGAAGATAATCATGATATTGAAGTCGACTCTTCTATATGATATGATCCGTACTTCGGTATTCCAATTCCAAGAAGAGAGTTACTTCTGATTAATCTTCTATCTCAGACGTTATTCACTACTAATTGTGCCTCCCGATCACCAAGTTTATGAACACAATAGCAATGGGGAGATGGATCACTCCACTTGAGAATATAATCAGGGTGCTCTCGACAGACAGTTTCAACACGACTACAACTCCATGCAACTAAGGCCTTATTCTGCTTCTATCGATGCCTTTCTACATCAGGTCGAACCAAGAACATACAAAGACGCATTAACTCAAGCATGTTGGATTGAAAGCTATGCAAGAGGACGGAACTTTATGAATTTGATCGTCTGGAGGTTTGGGAACTTGTTCCTCACTCCTGAAAAGCAATTTGTCATCTCTTCTTAAGTGGATCTATCAGGTTATGCTTGATCGAGTTAGGGAGGTATTCTGAAAAACAAGGACTCGGGTTGGTAGCTCGTTGGTTATCAGCAAGAGGAGGGTATCGGTTTTCGAAAGAATATCATTCGCTCCGGTTTGCAAGGATTAGAGGGCTATATGAATTTATTCTTGGTTTGTCTGACTCATATGAACATTGGGTCATCTATCAATGGATGTGAAGACTGAAGTTTCTGATTTGGTAAATTTGCAAGAAGAAGTTTATGTTAACCATCGGACGGATTTAGTGGTACAGACAAACCTAACTACGTCTACAAGCTTAAGAAAGCTCTTTATGGGTTGGAACTCTTCTGTACCGCCAAGTGCTTGGTTATGATATGTTGTCTTCCATTCCTGTATCCAATGACTTCTCAAAAGGGCTTGTGGATCTTCTCTGTTCATTCGTAGTGAATGCTAGGGAACTTCTACTGGTTACAAATCTATGATCGATTGTTATTATCTTTGCTGCAATCTACTCCTGAACTTTGTGATCTCATTCGCTAAAATATGTCTAGTTCAAAAATTCAAGATGTCGTTGATGGGTAATGCATTTTTCTTTGACTACAGATTTCTCAAGTCCCAGAGATCTTTATAAACCATCTTGAATTTGCTCTTGAATCACTAAAGAAATATGGCTTATGAATCTTGTGACCCAAGTGGATAATCCTATGGTGAGAACGTCTCAAACTGTATGTGGATAAAGAAGGGAAGCTGTGTCCATTCACTCTATCGTGGTATGATTGGCACCCTCCTTTATCTTTACAGCAGGTAGACCTTGAATACAATGTTGATATATGCAGGTGCCCGGTATCAGGCTCGGCCTACCAAAAAAGCACCTAAATGCGGTAAAAGATTCTTTCGGTATCTCAATAGGAAACCGTACATCGGGGTCTTTGGTATCCGAGGATTCTTCCCTTTGCAATAACTGCATTTGCAGATGCGGATCAAGCTGGTTGTAAGATACACGCCGTTGCCAAATCTCGCAGTACAGTATACAACTTGTGGGTAACATCTGGCAGTATACAACTTTTGGGTGATAGACTTGTAAGCTGGTCGTCTAAAAGGCAGAAAAGCGCTGCGATATCCAGTACGGAAGCTGAATATATTGCTTTGTCCGGTTGTTGTGCTCAAGTCCTTTGGATGAGATCACAACTTACCGACTATGGCTTTGGATTCAATAAAATTCCAATGTACTGTGATAACAAAAGCGCTATTGCCTTATGCTGCAACAACGTTCAACATTCCAGATCCAAGCATATAGACATCAGGTTTCACTTCATCAAGGAGCATGTTGAGAATGGTGTGATCGAACTTTACTTTGTCAATACGGAGTATCAATTGGCGGACATCTTCACTAAAGCTCTTGGCCGAGAAAGAATTGAATTTCTTATCAACAAGCTGGGAATGCGGAGTTTTACGCCGGATACTCTGAAACAATTGGCAGATGAAGTTGATGAATAGTGGTGGTACCTATTCAAATATCCTGTATAATAAGTAAATATTTTAAATCATAAAAACACAAAAAGATTTTTATTTCTATAAATTTTATAAAACCAAAAGAGAAAAATATAAAATCAGAAAAACCAAAAAGATTTTCTTTTATATAAACTTTTCAAAAACAAAGTACAAAATTAAAAAATGAGAAAAATACAAAAAGAAGTTTTACAATGGCATGTCTTCTGAAATCGATAACATTTACGGTCTTAGAAATGTCATTCAACAATGATACAAGCCTGTAAATGAAGTTCGAGCAGAAGTTTCAAATGTTTTCAAAACATGCCACATGGCTTGCTATTATTTCTGATAGTAACCCGCTTTTCACCTTGAGGAAAACATGTCGCCTAAAAGACAGTTGTTCCTAACAACGGGAATTTATTCTCGGGCATGGTCTACTTTATGACCATGCAAAGGCTTGTGATTACTTTGCATCACAACCCGTGCTTCCTATATCCATAAGTGTACGTTTCAGTGCATCTATGTGAATAAATAAGAGAAATCTTATTTATCTTGGTGTTTGTTGTTTTGTCACATACAAAATCATTCCATCATCTGAAAATAATTTTCAAGATACATTTGACTTCTCAAACAATGTCTACAGCTCTTTAAATAGAAAACGGGTCATTGTTTGAGGGGGAGAAAATGTCAAATTTCTTTGTCATGGTTAAATGAGCTGTCAAAAAGGAAAAAAGATTTTCAAACGATAACGTAATATCTCATGATAGAAAGATAATTATGTTTAACTCGAATGTGCTTTATGTGTTACTTGTTTTATGCCTTTAGGGTGTAGTTTGCTAAATTATGTCTATAGGTATGAGAGTATAAAACATTAAGGACCATGTGTGCTATTTGTTTAACTTGAATATACCTTATAAAACCTAATTTGCAAGATTAATAAGTAGTGTTAAGATGAGGGGCCAAATGTGTCAAAGATAAAATTGGTTTTTAACACTACCACCCCCACCCGTCCCCATCACTGTTCACACAATCCACACACACTCAAACACACACACGAACATTTTTCACTCGAATCACATCAAACAAGCTAATTCACTCCGTTTCATCTCGAAGGTATAACTTAAACTTTGATTCTCATCACCTAATCAACTCGAATCCCAAAGGAATTGATAGTTTTCGCCATATTTTATCACAATTGCCCTAATTGTGAAATTAGGGTTCTTAAAAATTAAAATGTGGTTAAATCTTAAATTGATAGAGGGCTTTTGTTGTATTAGGTGTGATATATGTATAGGTTAGTCAAGTTTTTATTATTCGTGGTGATTTAATCCTGTTCTTGATTGTTGTGTGCTCGATTGAATAGATAAATGCATAAATATTATATGTTTTGTGTGAGATTGTTACAGCATGGTTTAAGGGATATGCTAGAATAGAGATAACCCTAAGAGTCGATCTAGAAAATCATTAAGAAACCGAACGATCAAAACCATGAATAAATCAAATGAGCATAAAAACGTATGGACCGAACGAGTAATGTTTCATGAACCGAACGAGTAAATCATAGTGAGGACCGAACGAGTGAGTCCTAGTGAGGACCGAACGAGTGAATCTAGTTTGGGTCCGAACGAGCATAAGATAGTGAGAACCGAACGAGAGACAGTTAGTGAGGACCGAACGAGCAACTCATAGTGAGGACCGAACGACTGTATGACTATATGGACCGAACGAGTGCTTGTTTAAATGAACCGAACGAGTGACATTTAGTTGAAATCGATCAAAGTATTTCTTTGAGGACCGAACGAGTGAAGTTATCAACACTTAACCAATTTTTTGACATAACACACTTAAGATCTGATTTTTTTCTAACCAAGATTAAATTAATCAAATCTCTTAGTTTAAAATAGACAGTAAAAGCTTGACAAAACCAAGGTTAACTAGTTAATAAGGAGGCTTAGAAAGTTGTATGGAAGTAGAGTTGTACGAAAGACCTAAGCGCGCTCGCGTTTAAAGAACCATATGATTCTATCATATTATGTTCCTTCAGCAACATCAGGTCAAACCTCGTATATAATAATCTTGTGAAATATAAAGTATAGACTTAAAGGAGGATTAAAAAAGAGTCCTACTGAGTACCAAAATATTCAAGAACTCTTAGTTAAATTTAATATCAAAATCTTTCAAATTTTTGTACTTAGCATTGACTTATAAACCCCTCAAATACGTTGAGGGGGAACAATAATATTTCCATTCTTCTGCTAGAATATATCATTTTGTCCCCGAACGGGTCTTCATCAATTGATATCCCAAAATATCAAGGGATTAACATATTTGGATAAGGATAAAAAGAGTGATTTACGCTGGACTTAATGTAAAATTGACAGAAGTGATAAATAAATGGACTCAATGCACTCCACACCAAAGCATGTACTACGATTACATGCACAATTAAGTGGGAAGGCTTTTTAGTGATGAGAAATGCCACATGTTTAAGGGGGAGCTTTTAGTGGATCGATGAACAACCTCTCAAAGTGTTAAAATCTTTTGATATTTATATCATGACACTTTGATTGAAATTTTCAAATGTTTTTTGGGCCGAAGGATCGTTGATGAAATAACCCAAAAAGACCGACCATGTTCTAAAATTTATGAAGTTATAAAGTCGGTTAGCATAGTATATCAGATGCCCATGATCCAGCAAGAACTCCGGAGTATTCGAACCCAGGGCATATCCACTGCATATGTAAGAAGTCCTTAGGCTATGATTAAACAGGCGAAAAATGTGAGAATAGGGAATAATGCCGGACTGAGGATGGAAGCCTAACACTGGAATAAACCAACAAGTGTGTTAGTTATGAAAGTCTAGTAATCATGTGAAGGGTTGACGAAGAAAAAGAAATGTAAGGATAAAGAGTGAAATAAAGAGAAGCCCTCCATACCCTGTGAGGGCAGAAACCGGGTCAATCATATGCCAGTCAATAACACTCAGGATAGTAGTCTGACATTGAAGAACCATCATAGGACCCCCAGTGACGCTATGCACAAAACCCTCCCTAGCCACTCAAGGTCTCCTCAAAAGACTCTTGTTTCATGTTCCTCTAGAGTATTACAAACGCATTTCTATCGACTTCTCACTTCCTCGAGTTAGTTTGATATATTAATGAAAAAGGGTGGCAGTCTGCTCCAATCCTCCGATCACTAAAATTAAAATTGCACTATTGAGTCTAGAGGCCAAAAGAGATCATCCATTAATTCACATGAAGTACACATGTCCATATCTTTAGCTTGTTATCACACACAATGTAATATCAAGTAAATCATTAGAAGTCCTACGCAATGATTATTGTGATATTGCCAAACATGCCAAGTGATACTTAAAGTATTCAAAATGAAAAATGGAAATCCAGCTTTAAGGCCAACATCAAACAAGCACATGGTAGTAACTTGTAGCGATTCTTTATGAATCAAACTTGTGACAACTGGTAAAGAAACGAAGGTGCATTCTATAAGAAATCCAAACTTGTATCCAGGATATGGAAATTCGGACATTGAAGATGAATTTTTGAAATGATTTAACACTCATCGATGTGTACAAAACCACTTTATGCAAGTGACACGTTGATTGATTTTCAAATTGATTTTTCTACTATATCAATCGTGAGATAGTAACACACAATAGGTTCACTCTTTATCGTGCTGTCTGCTTTGAGATGTTCCGATTAAGAGAACATCTGAGTACGATGAATCCATAATACTTTAGTGTTAGAAAGGATTCAATACTACAGCTGGAAAATCCTGTCAAAGAAGATACTTCTTAAATATTGAAACCAATCTGATCACAGTTCGCTTCCCGCTCACGGAATTTGGTAAGGTTACTCCTACCAAACCTGTGCGAGATGACAAAACCATATCTCCCCCCACTTTATTGCTAACTGTTTTAATGCAGGTCAGTATTTAAAGATGGTAGGAGGAGGGTTCCTATTCCAGCTGGCCTCACAAGATCCATAGCCACATGCTCATATCCGACCGACAAACATAAAGACATCAAGAAAGCTCAAGTACATTTTCAAGACTTCCGCTACTCTGATACCGTAACTCATTTCTTGAAGTGAACGATGTAAAAAATTAAAGAATTTTCAAGAAAGAAGCAACATTTAAAGCTTTCCAAGTCATCAAATCAAAAAAGGTATGAGCATGTCGGTCCAGAGTCGCAAGTTCACAAGATGGTACAGTTTTCAAGATGACAAAAGAGATATGCTTGTTGATGATCTTCAAGATGTCCAAGAATCATAAAGTTAAATACGAAGTTTCAAGGAACAAGTTCAATCCAGAACTCAATGATCACTTCATACAAAATATTCACAATTAAAATATCACAAGGACCGAGCTAAAGACCAAGACAAAGCATATGTATGCTAGGCTTAAAGATTTGTAAGAATGGAGTGACCCCCCTTTAGTGGGGATTGTTGGAAACATAAAAAGTGTCGGTCACTTCCAAGTTGTAACAGGTCTTAGCTCGTAGTTAGTATAATGATTAGATTAGTAATCTAGTCCGGCCCAAGGCCCATGGGAGGCCCATCCTAGCCCATGGCTGGCCATCACTTATGTATTTAATCCCTCTCCTAGCCTTGGAGAGGGGTTGGTTGTTCCATTTTTCCATATTCCATCTTTATACAATTCATCCATTTTCCATCCAATCTCTCTCTAACATCACAACCCACATCTCACTCTTGTTCTTGGTTTGATCATAAGATTACTAGAATCCTACATCATCTACGGATGCTGAATATATCGCTGCTTTAGATGCATCGAATGAGGCTGTATGGATTCGTAAATTCATTTCTGGGCTTGGCATTGCTCCCACAATTAAAGAACCCATAAGTATGTATTGTGATAATACTGGAGCCATGGCAATAGCGAAAGATGATGGAGTCACTAAAGGTGCAAGAAATTTTCGTGCAAAAGTTTCACGTATCGATTCTGCGAGACCATTAAATGTGTGAAGAAAAAGATAGAAAAAGATTGACCACATTACAGATGATATTTAGTGCTGACTCCTTTCCACAAGGCTTTGTGCATTCTCCCTAAGCATTCTGAATTAACTAGGAATATCCGATTATTGCCAGCCATAGTTTCATGTAACTCTGTTTTTGATAGTCTTTGGATAAATTTTGGATATTGTAAAGACAATTTTTAATTTCCTTATTACTAAGATTCTTGGGATTTGTTTTCATTCATATAACAACCGTTATTCTATATTTGCATGTTTAATCCATGAATGATTCATCATTCTAAATATGTCTGGTATGTGCTTAATTACACATACCTTTTGCCTTTAAAAACGAGCTAAAATAACCAAAAATGGACTTAAAATGCCAAATATATGCTTTATGCTAATGTGTTGTGCCAGGAACGGAATAACGAAGAAAAGAACGAAAAACGACAGCCAATCGAACGAGAAACCGTGACTCGGAATGGAAAAGTGCAGGAAAAGACAACGCCAAAGTCCAAGCAAAAGTCAACAAAAGTCAACCCAAGGTCAACAAACCCCAGAACGCCAAAAAGTCAACACGTCAAGGACATATAAGTTGAGGTTAAAATTGCTAAAACCCTAAACTTGTATTTAAAAAGGAAAATGCACAAAGAAGACAAGGGCCCAAAACTCCTAAATGGGAAAGATATACCAACAAGGAAACCAATTCTGTCAAGGTGGGTCCTACAACAAATACCCAACCAAGGCCGTGTACAGGCACTTGTGTTACTATAAACCCTTGGGGACTGAAATTGCCAAGTCCCCAAAAGGTAATAAACACGAGGACCAGTAATGCAATCAAACAAGACACTTAGAGGTTGCCGATTTGCCAAAACCCCAAACCCACACTCTAGTCTCTCTCAACCGATTTTTCTCCCCCGCCGCCCATAGCCAAATCCCCAAAACCCAAAGCTTGTGAACCTTTTTCCTCTTCCCCAACACAACTCTATCTCTTTTCCCCAATTAACCAAGGGTGTTTAACAGCCCCCCTAACCTCCACTCAGAAACCCCTAATGCCCATGATTGCAATCCAAACCCAGCACAAAAAACCAATCACAGGGATCTATATCAATCGGCTTGGTCCTTCAAAGAAAAACCAAGGGACAGGATGGACCTGAGACTTTACACTCATCCACACTAAGCACAACCCTTTTGTGTTGTCTACAAAGAAACACAAGTGCAAGGGAAACAAAAGAAAACTAGTCCGAATTTTTTTCTATTTAAAAGCCTTGTAAAAGCACATTGTGGCTCAGTTTTAGTTAACAAGTTAGTTTATGACGTTTTTAACAATTATTTTTTTAGTGAAGTGAAGTTAGTTTTCTAAAAGTTTATTAAAAAAGTTTCTTTGTATTTACTCTTATGGTTTAAATGAAATTCAGTGTGAGTTTTGAGTTTTACTTTGTTTCTAAGCCCAATTTGTCCTTTTTTTTTAAAGTCTTTAAAGCTTTCCATTGTAAACCGATCTTTACATTCTGATTTTAAAAATATTTTAAAAAAACCCAAGAAAAGTAGAAGGTACTGGTCCAAATTAAAAAGCTAAGTAAGAATGAGTCAATTGTGGAAGGCTTATTGGGTATTTTGGCTTTAAATGGTTACTTAATTTATAAGCTACGGGTAGGAAAAATTAGGGAGCTGTTTATTAGCTTCAAAAGATCCTTTTTGATAAAAGGATCAAAGGTACTTTTCTTTAATTTTTGCTTATTTACTGTAGCAATTAAAGCTTAATTGGCTTTATTTTTTACGTTATTTTGAGCTTATTAATGTATTAATTCAAGCTTTAGGTTTGCTTTTTATTAAATGCCTTTCATCACATTATCTCATGGGAATTTTATTAAAACTGTCCATAGGAATTAAGTTAATACTGTCCTAGCTTATTTATCAATTTAATGCTTTATTTTGACTACCTGTTTGGTCTTAATTAGTGTATTATTATTAGTGCCTTAAGTATCATAATTTTCCAAATTTCATTTTAAACTAGCTCTTATAAAAAAAGATTTAAACCATTTTTAAAATAAAGGGGTAGTTTTGGGTCAATATGGAAAACGGTCCAAAAAGTTTGAGTGCATGGGTTGAGGTATTTTAAGATTAGTTTTCAGCTAATCTATTTTAAGCTCATTTAAGCTATGTTTCAAAAAAGTTTTTTAAGGAGTACACAAATTGTTTTTCAAAAGCTTTTTAAAACATTTTCAAAACTGTGAGAATTTTCAAAACACCCCAAGATGCTTATTTGGTTAGCACTTGTGAGTTTGAGTTTAAGTTTCTTAAAAGTGTGTTTTTGTGTGTAAAACAGAGCTGTCACACCCCTTTTTTGTTCTTTTGACTAATGTTACGGTCAAAAATCACTAGTATTTGTAAGTAGCAGTTTTAAAAACTCAAGGGGCCTTTTTTCACCTATCAAAATCAACAAGTTTTTTATATTTTACAAAAGCCAAAAGTTTGTGCACAAATCCATAAGCTATGAATACTCAACTCTGTTTTCTATTTTTTCCCCTTTTCATTTGAGCTCTTTGACATCTTAAATAAGACTGTCAAATAAGTCCTTGAATATATCCTTAAAAAGCTCCCCTGGTTGCAAAGGGGAGGCTTTCAAGTCCTAGAGAAGCCCCTTTTTTCATATGCTTGCAAGAGAAGTTAATCTCTCAATTATCTTGGCTTATTTCAAGAGCCTATAAGCGCCTTGTATAGCCCTCTTAAGTATCAAGACCTTAAGAAGCCTTAATTAGATAGCTTATTTTCGGAGCCCAAACTTGCCTTATGACTATTTTTCATACTATTAGTGTAGAAGTGGCTATATTTTTCATTTAACTTTTAATACAGCTTAATTTTAGGTTTAGATTATTAAAAGTCCCATAGTGCTGTATTAGGCATTTAGAGTCTCTTATCTTATCTAAGCCTCCTTTTACCTATCTTATTTTGTCCTAAAACCTATAAGTCTTTAGCTTTTAAGCGTTATTTTTTAGTTTCTGTCATCATAAGCTCTTCCACAGCTATTTAGCTATAGCCTTAGTCTTTTAGCCAATTTAGCTTATTTGAGATTAGTTTATGTCCTTTTCTTAGCTTATGTTTAGTCCAGTCTTAGCTAAAACGGCCAGATGTCCAAAATGAACATAGCACATTCTTAGCCTTTAAGCCTTTGTAAACTAAACTTTGACTTTACGCATATTTTTAAGCTTATTGGTGCTTTTTAGAAAAAGTGGTAGAATACAAAGTTGTTAAGCCCCACCGAGCTTAACACTATTGGCTTTTTGGAAGTTTTCGCGCAAAAAAATAGAGGAAAGACAAGAGGTCCGGGATGAGCAAGACTCGGAACCCGGACCTCTTCCGATACCTTCCCCCTTTTAATACACACCCTTATCTCTGCGCCCCTATGGGACCTTTTTCCTTTCGTTATAGTCCCATAGGGCTTGCGTAATTTAATAGTCTTTTTTCGGCTTAAACCAGCTTATAAGCTGAATAAGCTAATTTACCGGGGCTTATTTCTTAGCTGTTTTTTGTTTCTTATTTTTCTTAGGATGTTTTTAGTGTTCTAGTATTTTTATGTAAAAAAAATCAGAATATTTCGTAACCATTTAGTATTTTTATAATTTAATTTAGGTTAAAAAACTTTAAAAATCCATAAAAAATAAAAAAATTATCAAAAAAATATTTTTCTCTTTTAAGAAAATTTTATTTTGTCGTTATAGTTTGTAGGAAAAATTTAAAAAACTTTCGTAAGGGTCATTTTTTACACTTTTTATTTTTTAAAGAAATCGGTCCGGGTACGGTTTGTTTTGTTGTGATTGACCGGGAGTCGTTTTTTGGGTCAAACGCACTCCGTTTTCGGTCCCTATGGTGTCTTTTTCATTCGTCGTTATTGTCCCGTAGAGTATGTTTAGAAGTGAAAATTTCTTCGTAGTGTAATTGTCTGAAAAGATTTTTTAGGTTTTGCCCCTGCGGGAGTTGTTCGATTCGTGCTCCCGTTTTTATCTTAATTTCGTATTTTTTAAGGAATTTCTTAATAAACGTTTTTCTTCGTTATAGTTTCAAATTTTGACTTTTCTCACCTCACTCTCAAATCATTCTCCTCTTCCCACTCATAATCTCCGACGTATCGATTTTCCAGTAAATACCTCGTTGGGATAAACGCCCCTCGGGAACACTCTATAACTGCTTCTCGGTTTTATGATCTTGTTGATTTTTTTTAGACTTATATATATTGTTTATATTTTATATAATATAATTTAGAATAAAATTCTTCAATCAATTTTTTGGCGCCTGCTGCCCGGGGAGGCTTGTGAAACCGTCTATCGTTAACGTTGGCATTGTGTATTGAAAAATGATGAAAATTTTTTCTTTTATAAAAAAAGTACAAAAATATTTTCCATTTTCTTTGTATTAGTATAATATCAGATAACAACCCAAAGAAAAACCAAAAATATAAAACCTTGATCCATAAAAAAGAATAAAATTCACAAATTGTAAATACCAAAATAAAATATTCTCAACAGATGTATTATCAAAATAACTTCGTGAACTTGATTGGTTCCCAACACGAACAAAAGAAATTAAAAATGCCATTGTGTCTCCTTACGACGAACGTCTTCACTTGAAAGTTAAACAAACTATAAAGTGGTTATAAGGAGGTTGTTCCGAGGAAACTACGACCCGAAAGAGAAATAAAGCTTCGCGGCTATTCCTCACCTACTTCCGCCACCTAGTGGCTTTTATCTTTTTGAGAGTTTTACCCGGGAAGTATAGTATTTATTTTGGTTTAAGTGTTCTTATCTCATTGTCCCGTTATAAAATCAATTGTGAATAACTCATTTAAAAAACCAAAAAAATTATTGTATATTTTCTTTTTATATTTCGTATTTTGTGCATAAAGAGCGGCGCACTCGTTTCTCAAGCCCGTAGACGTTCGACCACGCAACAAGTCCGACAAACTTCTGTTGAATCATCAATCTTGAGAAACCTGAGAGTCCTCCCATAGTTTACGAAGGCTGATAATCGACTATGGCGCAACTGATCGAAGCACACACTGAGGGTTTACGAGGAATGCGATTAGTTATATCTCCTCCGGAAATCACCGCAGAATGAACTTTTGAGATCAAGCATGTTTCTATTCAGAATCTTAGTCCAAAACAAGCAATATTTTTGGAAATGATAAAGAATACCCACATGCTCACAACCGTTATTACAACAGAACACTTCTACGAAACGATTTCGAACTTTAACCAAATACGTCGGTTAAACTTATGCTTTTCTCTTTCTTTCTCTCCCCCTCTTCCCGATTTTCTCTCGAAGGGGGCAAGCCCGAATATTGCTGGAAAAAAAGAACCCCCTTCGATCGAATGAAAACATGGGTAATGATCGTGGTATTACCAAAATTTTATTAACAAATTTCATTCCCGTCCCCACTAAAACGACCAAATCCCGAAAAGAAATCCAGAGATTTTCAGCAAAAAGTTTATGAGACGTTTATGAGGCTTTTGGGACGTTTTCCATGATCTTTTAAAAAGGGATGCCCTCATCTACAGGTTTTTCAGAATTCATCACAACTCGATACATTCACAATTCCCTCAACACAATTGATCCAAGATTCAATGAACTCCTGCTGCCAAGGTGCAACTTCTTAGTACACAAAAAATGCCTCGAGAATGTTTAAAAATCATCAGAGCATGTCTAAGGTACGTCAAACCAAGAAACAAAAGCTGTTAGTAGCAAAATGAGTACCAAGCTCTTCCTCCCAAGCAGTCTCATCTGATGTTGCGAACTCAAAGACATGGTTCAGGTGCATGTAATTCTTGACAGAAAGACCAAACCCCACTTTCTGCCCCGTAAAAGCGGTTGAACAAAGTTTGTGTAACTTTGGGGAGGTCATTCTTATCAAAAACGTCCAGCCACTAATACAACATTTACATGACAGATAAACCAAGAGTATGAGTCCCAGGTCCGCTGCGGCCAATATCAACGCCAAGCTAAATTGTTTATCGACCTCCGATGGTCTCAAAATCAAATTCTGACCTTCACTGGTTTTCCTCCATTCAGAATCCTCATGCAAAATATCAAAACAATTTCAATCGAGGAGAATAACTTCCAATCAAAACAAGGAAACAATTTCAACCAAGGACCAGCTTTATCGACCTCCGTTGCAATCAACCAGGTAGCTCATCAAGGACCAGCTCTCAGACACACGGTGTATCAAAAAACAGATTTTGAAAGATATGTCATAGCCAATGTTGCAGTTGTTAATAAACATGTAAAACCAAGGTCAAAACCTGCAAATCCCAAATGGAAAATTAGAACTTGACATGCTTTCAAAATTTATTACCGCTAATACAGCTTCGTACTGTCCGGGTTCTGGAACTCTTCTGTGTAACACAGTTCCCCCAACGCCAAAGGAGACTTTAAAAGTATCACTACCCGAAGTGGTGTTACCAACCCAAGGAACCGAAAGCAGATAATCATAAACGACTTGTTACAAAGGACCACGATGCCTCCTGCAATACGGAGAGCACCGAAGACGACCAACCTCCTATGAGTACAAAATACCAGTCTCGTAATCAAAATCCTGAGCCCAGTGTTCTCCTGTTTTGTAGCTCCTGTTGTTTACTATCCAATTTTCCTAAAGCATCAATTCCATTTCCATCAAGAAGAAATGATGAAAGGCGCAAGGAAAAAGCTAACGACCAAATCGAGAAATTCTATGAAATCTTTAGAGATTTGAGTTTCGAGATTAGCTTTACCGATGCCTTGATGCTCATGCCTAAATTTGCTTCAACTTTAAAAACTTTGATTGGAAACAAAGAAAAATTGAGCGAATTGGCAAGAACTCCTTTGAATGAGAACTGTTCAGCGGTCATCCTCAACAAGTTACCAAAGAAACTTGGAGACCCTGGCCGATTTCTGATTCCATGTGAATTTACGGGGATTACTACATGCAACGCATTGGCCGATCTTGGTGCGAGCATTAATCTCATGCCTTATTCTGTATGGAACAATCTATCTCTTCCTGAATTGACCCCGACTTGCATGACACTAGAACTAGCTGACCGTTCGATCACTAAACCGATCGGTATCGCTGAAGATGTCTTTGTAAATGTGGGAAAATTCCAATTTCTAGCTGACTTCGTGGTTGTTGATTTTGAACCAGACCCCCGAGTACCTTTAATTCTCGGGCGATGTTTCTTGAAAACCAGTCATGCTTTGATAGATGTTTATGAAGGTGAGATTACCCTTCGTGTTGGCAAGGAAGCCATCACATTCAATCTGGACCAAACTTCAAGATACACCGCTGATTACAACCATATGACGGTAAACAAAATCGACGTCATCGATATGGCTTGTGATGAGTATTCTCAAGAGGTCCTAGGATTTTCAAACGTGATCGCGAGTGGCAATCCTACTCCATATTTTGAGCCTATTGTTTCTACTGCTTCTCCAAATCTCACTCCTTTCGGGGACAGTGATTTTCTTTTATTTGAAGAAGCAGATTCGTTTCTTGCTCTAGAAGATGATCCAACTTCATCTGAAGTTGATCCAACTTATCAGGATCCTGAGGGGGACATCCTGCTTCTAGAAGCAATTTTGAACAGTGAACCACCACCCCCCTCCCAAATCAAGAACAATATCTGCCTGGAGTTAGGAAAGAACTCAAACTCTGTGAAGCTAAAATAGTTGAATCTTCCGTTGATGAACCTCCCGAGGTTGAACTTAAGGAACTGCCACCCCATCTTGAATACGCATTTTTAGAAGGTGACGACAAGTTGCCTGTCATAATTGCTAAAGACTTAAACAGATAGAAAAGGCGGCTCTTCTCAGGTTTCTCAAGGTCCCACAAGCGAGCATCGCTTGAAACTCTCGATAAAAGGGTGTTAACTCCAGAATATTTGTGTACTCACAAAATTCCTAATGGAAGAGGACTACGAACCATCTGTTGCAAAGTCAGAGAAGGGTAGAAACCCAAAAAATCCAGGACGTTATCAAGAATAGAGGTGTGAAAACTCCTTGACGCCGGATTAATTAACCCCATCTCTGACAAGCCCTTGGGTAAGCCCGTACACTGTGACCTAAAAGGAGGCATGACCGTCCATCACGAATGATGAAAATGAACTGATTCTACTCGATTGGTCACGATGGTGAGTATGTATTTGATTACAATAAAGCATAATGAAGCCACCCGGAAAGATCATTCACCCCATTACCCTTCATGGACCAACATGCTTCGAAAGACCTAGCAGGAAAACCAATACTACTATTTCCTCGATGGCATCACTCCGGGTTATTTTCAATCCTATTGACCCAAAAGATCAAGAAAAGACAACCTTTACTTGCCCATACGAAACTTTCGCCTATCGTCGCATGCCTTTGGGCTATGCAATGCTCCTGGCACGTTCCAACGATGTATGATGGCAATCTTCCACGATATGATTGAAAAAACGATGGAAGTATATTTATGGATGACGTTTGGTCATCGGGGAATCTTTCTCTACGTGCTATAAACCCATTTGGAAAAGAGATTGAAAGGTTGAAGACACCAATTTGTCCTTTAAACGGGAGGAGAAGAGCCTTGTTATGGTGATAGGAAGGCATTTGTTCTCCGGACACAAAATTCTAAGTCGGAATTGAGGTTGATCGTCTAAAGTGAAGTTATAGCCAAGCTCCCTCATCCGACTACTGTGAAAGGTGTCCGTAGTTTCCTTGGGCACGCCGGTTTTTACCGACGATTCATTCAGGACTTCTCAAAAATTGCCCGTCCTATGACTCATTTGCTTGAAAAAGAGACTCCATTTTTCTTCTCAGAAGAGTGTATCGAATCCTTTATACAGCTCAAAAGAAAATTGACTAAGGCTCCGATCTTAAATTGCTCCCGACTGGGACTTGCCCTTTGAACTAATGTGTGATGCAAGCGACTTTGCAATTGGGGCAGTCCTCGGGCAAAGAAAAAACAAGCATTTCCAACCTATACACTATGCTAGCAAGACTATGAACGAGGCTCAAACTCATTACACTACGACCGAAAAAGAATTACTTGCCGTAAGTGATGCCTTTGAGAAATTTCGTTCATATCTTGTTAGGTCAAAAGCAAGTGTATACGACATTCTGCATCAGTATATTTTTGCCAAGAAGGCGCTAAGGCAAGACTCATGCGGTGGATCCTATTGCTCCAGAATTTGATATTGAAATTCGAGACAAGAAAAAGGACAAAAATCTGCTGCAGATCATGCTTTCAAGAACTGAAATCCTCACCAATATAAGTCGAGAACAAGGAAATAAATGAGCGTTTCCTCTCTGAAACCCTTGGATCTAATTGCACTTAAAGATGATAGTAACCCCATGGTTTTTGCAGATTTCGCAAACTACCATGCGGGCAAAGTTTTATTGTCAAGGAATGTCGCCCAACAGAAGAATAAATTCCTTTAAAAGTTAAAACCATTTACTTCTGGGACGACCCCTTTCTGTTTAAAAACTGTGCTGACCAAGTGATCAGACGTTGTGTTTCGGGGCAAGAAGCTTTAGACATTCTCAAAGCTTGCCACAGTGGACCCACTGGGGGACACTATGGTGCCAATTACACAGCAAGAAAGATCTTTGACTCAGGATTCTATTGGCCCACCATCTACAAGGATGCCCACGACTTTGTCACCCATTGTGACATTTGTCAACGTCAAGGAAACCAACGTGATGAGATGCCACAGAACTCCATCCAAGTTTGCAAAATCTTTGACATCTGGGGCATTGATTTTATGGGGCCGTTCCCGTCTTCAAGAGGGAACAAGTACATACTCGTGGCTGTTGACTACTTGTCAAAATGGGTTGAAGCAAAAGCGCTCCCCACCAATGATGCCCGAGTTGTTTGCAAATTTTTGAAAACTCTATTTTCTCGATTTGGTGCCCCCCGAGCTATCATAAGTGATCGCGGAACACACTTTTGCAATGACCAGTTTACAAAGGTCATGCTTAAGTATGGAGTCACTCATCGTCTCTCCACCGCGTATCACCCACAAACAAGTGGGCAAGTTGAGGTGTCAAATCGTGGTTTAAAGCGTATTCTTGAAAGAACCGTGGGAGAAAATCGTGCCTCCTGGTCGGACAAACTAGATGATGCTCTATGGGCCTTCCGCACAGCTTACAAAACACCCATCGGGTGCACTCCGTATAAGCTTGTGTATGGAAAGGCATGTCATCTACCGATCGAGTTAGAGCACAAAGCCTACTGGGCCCTCAAGCATACAAATTTTGATGTTCAAACTGCGGGTGATCACAGGAAAATCAACTGATTGAACTAAATTGAACTGTCGTGATCAGCTACGACAAACCTCTTTAAATCTATAAAGAGAAAACCAAGAGATCCATGATCTAAGATTAAAAAACGCGCTTTTAACGTTTGGTGATCCGTGTTCTCCTCTCAACTCTAGACTGAAGATTTTCTCCGGCAAATTGAAATCCCGTTGGTCCGACCATTCACCATTGTTTCAAGTATTTCGCTTATGGCACCGTCGAGGTATCTCAAACTCTGGGCCAAATTTCAAAGTGAATGGGCATCCCCCCGATTTTTTAAAAATAAAACACTATTTAGGAGGGGACATACCACCGAAGTTTCCCCTATCTCGAAAAAAATCCAAACCTTCCCTAAGGACAATTGAATTCAGGGAAATGGGTCAAGCGTCGGGACCTAAAACAAGCGCTTCGTGGGAGGCACCCCATGCTTATCAGTAGTAGTAATAAATAAGTGTTTTTGTGTGAGGAGGCTTACATTTTCCATTACCCGTGTTTTGTCCATGTTTTGTGTGCTTTGTGTTGTATGTCCAGGATTTCCCGGATTGTGAAGACTCTCATCTACAAGAGTTTCACATCCTCAGCTTCATTTTGGGAATCCAGTATCCAAATCTAATCGACTAACGTTTTATCTTTTGGCACACTTTATAAACGGCCTTAGATTTGCGTAGGAACCCCTTTGAAACATCGAGGACGATGTTTAGTTCTAGTATGGGGGGGATCTTCGATTTGATTTTTGCCTGCAGTCGTTGTTATCACGCAATCCCGTTTTACCACCAAATTTTTGCAAAAATACCAAAAAAAATTGAAAAATTTTAAAAATTTTCAAAAATAAAATAAGTGTTTTGTCACAGTTTTGACTTTCCTAATGGGTAGAATGAGAATAATTTTTGACTCGATCGGGCGTGTTGAGCCCTAGCTAGTTCCTCAACTTATCGCTCGTAGGCTAAGCTTTCACGAATTCGATTGCTTCGAATTTTAATAAGGTGAAGAACAAGAAGTGATAGAGTTAAATATAAGTTTATGTGCTGAGCAAGATTCTTCTAAAACTTATATGAGTAACTTGTGGCTTTTTCTCCCATTAGCTTCTAATCCACCTAATCATACGTGCTCAATTCAATTCAACTAAGTCAATCAATGTTTTTAGAAAAAGCTTCAAATTTGTAACTTGATTCTTTAAAGCGAGATTTTTCTGTTCTTAGTAATGTGAAAGTTAAAATGCCAAAGAAGCATGAATGAAGTATGAATGCAAAAATGCATGAATATTGAAATTATGCCAATGAAGCATACATTTGATTATATGGAACAAGTAAAAGATGTGTCGTGATATCCCACTCCGCTAACCACGAGGTGGGGGTTCAAACTAAGACATCTTTACTTCTAGGGATTTGGTGTGTTGTGATATCTCACCAGGAAGCGAGGTCTAGGTGAGGGTTCAAACTAAGACACCTATCCTTAGCCATATTAGGAAGAAGGTGTTGATGTGATTTCCCACTACGCTAGCAACGGGGTGGGTTTTCAAACTAAGAACACCGGTCGTTGGTTGTGATATCCTACTAGGGAGCGAGGCCTAGGTAGGTGTTCAAACTAAGCAACGCATTCCTAGCTTTAAGAACTTATGATTATAATGATGAAGATGTTGCAAAAAGTTCTACAGTTAAAATCTCGTTCTTTAAAATCAAGTTACAAGGTCCTAATAAGTTGTTGCTTTGAGTCATGATTCATCTTGAATTACGACTATGGAAATAAGTTGATCTATGATTGAGTTGAAATGAGTACACACATTTAAATCATATATTCATGTTGGGAGTTAAAAGTTCACAAGTCATAAGTATGAGTGCTTAGCATTTAGACTTATATTGACAAATGATCTTGTTTAATTGCTTGGTTTGGAACTAGTGAAAAATCGGGGACGATGAATTTATCCGTCAGGACATCCGTAGATTATTCTATGGGCGTTTCTCATTCTATGATCCCAATGGTGATATAATAAAGGAAGTCAAATAGGAAGTCGAGAAAAGAAAAAGGAAAATCCAAAAATATTAGGAATAGTTAGTGTATAGATAAAAAATGGTGAAAACGGGACTTGTCGAAGCTAGTGATTCTTTAGTTCCCCTTGACAAACACTTAGCTACTTTTCGAGGTTATTAGTCGAGGGGGATTGAGATTCTTAGTTTTCGTAAATGTTTACTTCATAACATTGCGTGAGGACACGGCAATACCTTAGTATGGGGGATTTTGGTATGTGCTTAATTACACATACCTTTTACCTTTAAAAACGAGCTAAAATAACCAAAATCGGACTTAAAATGCCGAATATACGCTTGTTTTGCTAATTGTATTATGCAGGAACGGATAACTAAGAAAAAGACGAAAAACAAAGCCAAAACGACAAAACCGGACTCGGAATGGAAAAGACTGTGAAAAGACAAAGCCAAATCGAAGCCGAAAAGTCAATCAAGTCAAAAAGTCAACAGAAAAGTCAACTGGTCAAAGTCAAAGTCAAAGTCAACCCCGACAAATCCAAAAGTCAACATGTGAAGAAATATAAGTTTGAGGGTTAAAATTGCCAAACCCTAAACTTGTATTTATAAGAAGAAAAGAGAAAAGGAAAGACAAGGGGGAAAACTGCCATGGAAGCAAAGTTGTACTCCAAGGACTAAAACTGTCAAGTCCTTGAAGTTATAACACACCAAGGACGTGCGGTGCAATTGCACTTATAACTTTTTGGGGACTTAACTGCCACTCCCCAAAGTTTATATAAACTCAAGGACGAATTTGTTGCAAACACATTAATCTTTGGAGGGCCAAAACTGCCAAATTCTACAAACCCGTACCACTTCCTCCCCAACCTTCGTAACAAAACTTAATTCCCCAGCCTAGAAATGTATTCCCACCCATAACCATCTTTATAACCCTTGCGTGTTTAACCCTACAAAACCCAACACCAACCCCATGGACAATAACCCCTAAACCATCCCAGCAGTAATAATTGCAACTTGAGCAATCTCGACAACTTCCTAAAGCTCATTTCGACGACCAAGATGACCCAAGAAGGATTGAAGGGCCAAGATTAAAGGCTGTGAACCCCTCACACAGCAAACACAACCCTTTTGTGTGTCTACAAACAAGCACAACAGCAAAACCAAGAGGAAGACATAAGCATAGTCGAATTTTCCTATAAATAGCTTTGTAAAGCCATTGTGGCTAATATGTAGTTTTTAAGTCAGTTTTAATATAGTTTTTAAAATAGTTTAAGTGTCTTTAAGCTACTTTCTTTGTATGCACTTGTAATTCTCAGTTTTAATGAAAATTTAATCTATTTTTACTTCATAAGCTCTCAATAAGCTCTTTTGAGCTTATTACCTGATCATAGCACAATCAAATTTTAGTTAAAATTTGATAATTGTCATTCATTTACTCATTTTAATCAAGTTACAATAACATCATGATTACTTAAGTGAATTTGAGTTCATTTTGAAAGCACCAAGGATTAATAAGCTCTTAAAAGCTTATTGAGCTTTAAGCTCATTGGTTTAGAGGCTAAGGAGCCATTAGGTCCAGGTTTTAAGCCACTCACTCAACAAGAGTGGCTTGGTTCTGAGACAACAAAAACACCAAGGTTTCATTTCCTAAATTTCATTCTAGCTTAATTTTAACTTGAAACATTAGCTTATTACTTTTAATTCCTGTTCAATTCTGTCAATTATATTTGTTTAGGTTTGATATTAAGTTGTTTTAAGTTTTCATTAAATAAATGTGTGCAATCTCAGTTTATAACTTAAAACTGCCAAGTTAGTGTAACAAGCTAGGTAAGAAAGTGGCTTATATTTCCTAATAAGCTACAAGTTTTAGTATCAAAATAGCTTAATTAGTGTAATATTAGTAAAAGTAGATAAAAGGTTTTAGGAGTTTTAGCTTAAAAATAGATTTTGAGCTCATTTTAGTGTTGACAGTTAAACTTAAAGTGGTGTTCGGGTTAAGAGGAAAACGGGTCAAAATGGTTATGTCTTTGGGTTGAGGTCATCAAAATAGATTTAGCTTAATCTTTTAAGCTCATTCAAACTGTTTTCAAAAGTTTTAAAGGTTTAAAATTGTTTTCCAAAGTTTTTACAACCATTTTCAAGGCTGTGAGAATTTTAAGAAATCCCAAGTGCTTATTTAATTAAGCACTTGGATTTTGAGTGTTGTGTCAAAAAAAAAGTGTGCATTTTGTGTGTGTTAAAGAGCTGTCAAACAACCTTTGTTCTTTTGACTTTATAAGTCAAAAATCACCAAGCCTTTTGGTGGCAATTTTAAAAAAGCCCAAAAGACCTTTTTCACCTATCAAATTCAGCAAGTAAAACCTTTTTTTTTAGCTCAAAACTTGTTGCACAAGTCCATAAGCTAGTAGACTTTAGCTGTTTTCACTTAACTTTTCAATTTGAGCTTGTATTTGACAAGCCCTTTTAATAAGCTGTCAAATAAGCTACTCAGTTAGCTTAAATCTCCCATGGTGCAAAGGGGAGATTTAAGCCCTTGTTCGTGTCCTTATTGTGTTATTAAGCCAAATCTCTTGGCTTAATTTAAGAGCTTATAAGCACTTATATAAGCTTGTTAAGTTTCAGACCTTAGTTAGTTTGTTAGTTGGCTTATTTTTAAAGCCCAAACCCTGCTTTAGAATGTGTATACATGACTTAGGGCTAGTGTGACTAAAGCTTATTATTCTCCTTGGCTTATTCGCATATTTCATAAGCTCAATTGGTGCCCTTTCAGTATTATTTGTTTGATGATAAAGCTGTGTATAAGCATGTGCACCACTATCCCTTGTCTTTAATATCTTTTCCAAGCCCATATTTACTAACACAGTACTAACCTCCAAGTTAGTAATGTTGTGGGATACTCCACTCTAGGCTTATAGAGCTCACACCCATGCTTATTTTTGATCCCTTTGCTTATTAAGGTGGATTAAGTTATTATAAGACTTATTTGCCATTTTTATAAGCATATTTATTGTTGAAACAAGAACTTTTTAGCTGTTAAGCTTTATTTTTAGTTTCCTGTCATAATCAGCAGCTCACAGCTTATTTATGTTTTAAGCACTTAGTTTTTTTTAGCTTCATTAATTAGTTTTAGGCCCCCTTTTGCTTATTTTTTCAAGTCCTAGCTTATTTTGCCCCCAAAGTGCCCCAAGACTATGCATTTTTTCACACCGTTTTAAATCCTTTTAAGCAAACCTGTCGAACTTAAGCTATTGATAAGCTTATTGAGTGCTTGTTCATAAAAAGTTGTAGAAACAAAGTTGTGTAAGAGCCCACGAGCATAACAACTTTGCTTTCCTTTGAGTTTTCAAAAAAAAAAAAAAAAAAAAAGTGAAAGACACTTGGCTACGGTTGAGCAAGACTCGAACCCGGGACCACGGCGATACATCCCCCTTTTACACACACACTCTACCACTGCGCCCTTGGGTCTTTTTCGTTAAAGACTCAAGGGCATTGACTCTTTATATCCCATTTTGGCTCCATAAGCCTAAAAGCTGGAATAGCTTATTTTCGGTCTTATTTCTTTAGCTTATTTTAGTTTCTTATTTTTTCGTAGACTGATAAAAGTCTGTATTTTGTAAAAATTTTTACAGAATTTTCGAAATAGTTTAATATTTTTTATAATTTAATTTAGTTAAAAGTTTATTTAATTCATAAAAAATACAAAAATTATCAAAAAAATATTTTTGCTTTTTTAGAAAATTTTCTTTTATCATCTAGTTTGTAGGAAAAATATAAAAAATTTCGTAAGGTCATTTTTACAACTTTGTACTTTTTAAAGAACGGTCCGGGTACGGGATTTTGTTTTGACTCGTTTTTGGGTCAAACGAACTCCGTTTTCGGTCTAGTCTTTTTCATTCTTCGTTATTTGTCCCGTAGAGTAGTTTAGAAGTGAAAATTTCTTCGTAGGGGTAATTTTAAAGATTTTAGGTTTTTCCCCCTTTGTTCGGGATTCGTGCTCCCGTTTTTCAGCTTAATTTAGTAATTTTTAGGTTTTTCTTAAACGTTTTTGTTTATTATTGTTTAATTTAACTTCCTGCACTCTCAAATCATTCTTCTCCTTCAAACTCAAATCTTCGACTGTATCGATTTTCCATTCCAGCCTCGTTGGGGATAAACGACCCGGGAACACTCTATACTACTTCTCAGTTTTATTGATTATGCTTTTAGACTATTCTTACTATATATATTTTATATATTATATATATTTTAAGGTATAGTTTGGACGAATCAACGCTCCCAATCAATCATTGCCCTTCATTCTTTCAATCATTAGAAGTCTAATCTTGGCCGTTAGATCTCATCTTAGCTCACACGGATTGCTAGCGTGGCAATCCGTTTTTGAGACACCTTGTGTTACTTCTGAGTGTACTTCAAGTGTAAATTGCCATTTCCTTTGTGCTTCCTTCAATCCAACGTGGCATTCCTTTTTGGGTCTTAGCCAATGAGGGCATGTGAATGACGTTTATTGCTGCCAAGGTGTACTTTAACACCTGAATTATCCTTTTTGTCCTTCAATTGGGATTTGCCCCATGGTTTTTACCTGTGGTGAAAAGGTAGAAGACGGGTGAACAGTGGTAAAACCACTATTCCCGCTTCTTTTACTTATAAAAAGGTGTGTTTAATTGTGTTGACCTGGGTGCGCTTTGTTTGACTTCGGGTATAATAAAAAGAATGGGCCGGGTATGGTGGGTTTTGGGCTTGGATTTATGTTTTGTTATAAGGAGAGTAACGGGTGTTAATAGTTAACAAATGTTAACTATAAAGGTTTTTAGCCCGTTAAGGTAAAGGGACCATTTATGTAATTTTGGAATTTATGAGGGATTGATTTGGAAATGTTTGAAGTTTTGTCCTCTTGTGATGTTGACTTTGGTTGACCAAGTTGACTGAAGGTTGACTTTTTTGACTTTGAATCTTCCTCCGCTTGTGCGTGCACTTCCGCTTCCTGAGACTCGTGTTTGCCGGTTTTGACCGTTTTCTGGATTTTTTGCTTGTAATTCCGTAAACCTACAAACAATAAGAAAGACAAAACAAGCAATATACAAGCCTTTTATGCACAGTTTTTGGTTTTTTAGGGTCTATTTTGATATAAAATGGATATGTGGTATTCACATATCAAAATTCCCTACAAACTAAAACTATTGAGTGTCCTCAACGCAATATTATATGCATTTATAACAAAATACCTCGAAACTTCCACAAACTAAACCTTTGAAAAGTAGTAAAACACCCTTATTTCCCATTTTCTAAAACTTTTCCATTTTTTTTAAATAATAATATAGTTGGGATAATTTTGACTTTCGTTATTTCCATAACTGTTAGGGATCATAGAACAAGATGCATTTCGATTCCGAGAATGCCTCAAAAAGGATAAATTCATCGTTCCTGACTTTTCACGTATCCAAACCAACTTAAAACAAAATCACAGCGTAAATATCATAAGGATGCTAACAACAACTCGTATACAACTTTGTGAACTTTTATAACTCCCGACATTACTTTTATCTAAAGTGAAATTGCTTAATATTGAATTCAACTATGGAACAACTTTTTGCAACATACTAATGCTTTTCGTTCCACCTTCGAAATAAAGATTTTAAAGGCTAGAATCAACCTATGTAGCGACCGTCCGCACATCCCAACCGTTGCGGCTAAGTGACCAGAGCTTTTGGACACCCCACAGATACTAAAATCGTGACTCACTGACCTAGGGTTTCAAAACTCTCCGAGTTTCACGGATATTCATAGCTTATAAAATAGAGTAGTCAAAGTGCAAAAGCATATTTAAATTTAACAAAAAGAAATCAATTTATTAATTTAATTTAACTATTTTGACATTTATGTAATTGAAACCCTCGACCTTTTAGAAGGCCTGCAACATCGGTTTGAGACGGCAAGAATGCACCAAACTATTATCAGTCTCGGATCATTATACTTCTTACTATGTTCTTTCATTAGAAGACTACCACAAACAGGAGTGCGAGCCGACAAGAGGTAGTAATCTTATATCAGCCCACAACTTTTATATTATATTTATTATAATTATTATTAATAATTTTACATTTAATTATTTAAAGAAGACCTTCATTTTTGAAAAATTCAAAGTATAAATTTGAACTAATAGACTAAAAATATCTGGCTAAATATATAAAAATTTGTTGATTTAGTTTAATCTCCAAAAACAGCACGTACTATTAATCCGGATAAGAGCTTATGGAGAAAAAGCAACAGTTTACATACATGAGCTCTTAAGAATTCCAAATAATCTTGTTTAGCATTCCTACTCATTTAACTTAACTCTATCATTTTGTCGTTCGACGCGAATTAGTCGAACGCATAGCCTAAAAGTTAAAGGAACAAAGCTAAGCTCAACAAAAACGCTCTGATCGGGACAAAAAACTCTTATTCTTAACCCAGCAAGAAAGTCAAAATTGTGACAAAAACACTTATTTATTTTTTATATTTTTCTACAAATAAAACTTAAAAATTTTAAAATTTTAAAATTTTAAAATTTTTGTGGGAAAACGGGGTACGTGAGAACAAAACAATAAGTAGGTAACATCAAATTGACAGATTCCCTCCCCAAACAAAAATGAAACATTGTCCTCAATGTTTAAGGCAGGGTATCTACGCAAATCTAAGCCGTTTATAAATTATGCAAAGATAAACGTGAATCGATAAGATGAAAGGATATCGGATTTCCCCAAACTAATGGCAAGAAAAGGCTAGGAAGCTTGATAAGTGCTTAATTACACATATCTTTTACCTCTAAAAACGAGCTTAAAATGACCAAAAACAGACAAAAACTGCCAAA
>BQNB010014437.1:0-63476 GCA_026074375.1 Tanacetum coccineum
TGCATATAAACAAGTTATACCTCCAGAAGGAACAATGTTCTTTAAATCCAAACTGTACACATCATCCTTTCTAGGAGCTCAACTTGACGTTCATCAAGAAGCTTAAAGCTAGGAGACAAGATAAGGCATTCAGACTCAGTAAAAAGGAAACTATTTTTCTTGTCACACATTTGTGAGACAGAGAAAAGGTTAAACTTAAGTTCATCTACAAAATAAACATCATCAAAGTCTAAATTAGCAGTTTTGATTTTACCTTTACCCGTTATTTTACCTCATTTGGGATCACTTCTAAAAGCCACAAAGCCTCAATTGAAATCTTCATAGTCTGAAAGATAAGCTTTGTTGCCAGTCATATGGCTAGAGCAACCACTATCCACCACTGCATGATCGTGTAACAAGATCTCTGGATTGCCCTCACTATCAGAAGAACTTGATGAGCTTGAAGAGGAGATTGCCATCAAAGCATAGTTGACTGGTTCTACTTCAAAATCATTGCTCCAGTCATAGCCTCCTAGACCATCTTGAGCCACCAGTGCCTGTGATGAAGATTCATTTGTTGGTGCATTGCTCCTGCCATTGTCACCATAAGATCTTCTCCCTTGATTCCTTCCAGATCTGCATTCTCTAGCAAAGTGCCCTTTTCTGTGATAGTTGTAGCACTCAATCTTTGACTTATCAAGAGAAACAGGTCATTTTTCTTTGAAGTCCAAATTCCTTCCTGTCCTCTGAATGAACTTATTTACTCTGACAGTCAACATAGCCACCTGCCATCGAAGATCCAATTCCTCCAAGTCATCTCCATCTATCTGTTGAAAATCCTTATTCTCAAGTTGAGGACTGGTTGTTGGTTGTGCTAAGAAAGAGTAAGCTACATCATGAGCACATAGAGTAGATGGAACTTGATTAATTCCACCAGCAGTACTAACCCCAAAATCTCCACTGGCAGTACTAACTTCATTAGTACTGCTAGTATTCTCAGAGGAGAGAAAAGCCAAATTCTAAGAAGCAGAGTTAGAACCTGAAGACCTTTTCATTTCATCTTTATAAACCCTAAGATTATTGTAAAGGTCATCAATATCAATCTCATCAATGTCTGGCTTATTTCTCATAATGAGGGCAATCTGATTCCAAGAAGAAGGAAGACTTCTAAGGAACTTCTGGTTGATATCTTCCTTTAATATTGGAGCACCATGAACTTCCAATTGACTTATCAGTTTTTAGAACCTATCATAAGCTTTGTCCAAGCTTTCATTTGATGCAGTAGAAAAATTTTCAAACTGATGTTTTAGAACATTTTTCTGCATCTTTTTGGATTCTACATTACCACCAAACCTCGATTTGATTACCTCCCAGAGTGATTTTGCATATGCAACATTGTGAAACTTGAGGAGGTATTCATCAGGTATTGCTAAAAGCAAGATGCTTTTAACTCTTTCCTGATTCCTTCTAGCAGCCAGTTGTTTGACAGTCTTAGGAGCAGGAGGAGTAGATGGACCAGATTGATCTCCTGTTGGTGCAGGTTCTTCTTCTAGATCTCCATTGACAATATCATCCCATAGGTTATGGTCTGTATGTGAGATGTATTGTCGCATTCTCATGCTCCAAATATCGTACTCTCCCTTCCTGATGATAGGGATCTTCATTGCAGTAATTGTGGGTGGAGGAAGGTCTTGTTCTGCCATCTTACAATTGAGTTCTTCATATTCAGAGTTTCCACACAAGCTCTGGTACCACTTGTTGGATTGTTTTATTGAATAGATCTTAACCTTCAGCTTGCAAAGAGTTTGCTTCTTTAGATAATTCTAAAGCAACAATAATGAAACACTGAGTAAACACTATTGATTATGCGGAATCTAATCAATAATGCTAAGAAGAACAATATTGAATATCACAAAAGAACTTTTATATTAAACCTTGAATCTGCCTAGGTTACAGATTACAAACTATGATTACTATTCGATCTCTATGATCTGTGTAGAACTATATCTACTAACTATGCCTAGGGTTCCTTTTATAGACTAAGGAAACCCTAATGGGCTTTACAAAACGCGTACAAAGATCATGCATATCCTTTCCTAAGATATCTCATGCATATCTCATAAACGGTACTAACTATTTTATACTAACGGTACTAACTAACTGATCAGTACTTAACACTTTGTACTGTCAGTACTAATTACAACTAACGGTACTAAGTATTATAACTAGTGGTACTAAGTCAGGAATGAATAATTCCCAACAGATTCCATGTTAACCGTAAATCCATAGAATTGTTGTTGTTTTTGCCCCCAATGTGAGATTCCCCAGAGTGCATGTTTGTCGTAGCTAGCTGGCACTTGACTCCACATTCTGTTGGGGACCAAATCTTCAATCTATTTGATGTGCCCATAATCTGCAGCCTTGGTCTTTGTCACTAAAGTTGCATATTTTCGGCTTGCTACACCACCACTTAGATATGCAAGGTCATTGTTGATGAAGTTATCAAAAGGTATGACACAGCGACCTCGAGAATTAGGTATCAATGGTAGTGGCTTTCGCAGATCATGTGGATATTGCTGACCTTCAGGGTTGTTCCAGTCCAATTGATCAGTTGTTGCCTTGTAGACTTCTTCAAAGAGATACTCGAGCTCCACCAGGCTCTTGCATGATCCTTTCATCAGCTCAAATGTTGGACCGGCTAATAATTCTGGAGTCAGGGTATCAACTTTAAGCTGGTTCATCACGAATGCTGAGAAGTCAAGAGGAGTGTCTATCAACTCATTAATTGACTCGCGTGGATCTTCCATCTGGGCCAAAGTGCTTAGCCAGGGTTGAACAGGACCATGAGCAGTAGGCAAAGTCTTGTTCCAATCACGATCAGGAGAAGGAATCTTGACTGGTTTTTGAAACCAATCAGGATGCTGAGATCTCTCTTCATCAGATTGTTCTTCAGTAGCTTCTTTATCAAACTCTTGATGTACGGGTTCTTCCAAATCCTTGTCTCTGTGCATTGGCTCCTCTGTATGAGCAGACTCGCCAGCAGACTTGTGTTGAGATTTGGACCCATCAGTTGACTTGCCAGTTATCTTGGATGTCTTTTCCTTTAGAGCACTGGTTGACTCTGGTTCTTTTCTAACTCGTCTTCTCTTGAACCCCCGGTTTGATCCTGCAGAGGGTTCTTCATCTTTATCCTCATCATCTCCGCGTCTTTTAAACGAGACAATGTCACCATAAGTGTCAAGAATGAGCTTGTCACTTTCGTAAGCTTCAACCAATGCTTTGTAGAGATTCTTTTGTTCATTAGATCTGTTGATTGACTTATTGCTCTCCATCTTTTCAATGAGAATCTTCTTTAGCTCTAATTCAGATAGGTTGGCAGCTATAGCAAGAGATGTCTTGGATTCAGTGGATGAACGAGTCATAACCTTAGCTTCGAGTTGTTCATTTACTGTCTTCTCAATTTTTGGCAAAATTTTGGAGACTTGTGCCTTAACTTGTTCTTTGACTTGTTCCTTGATTATTTTCTTTATGTTGTCATCAAGTTTATTGAGAAAGTCTTCGTTTTTGGCTTGGGCTTCATCTCTGAGTCTGTCTGATTGCAATTGAACAACTGTCTTAACGGCGTTATTCATCTTGTTTGCAGGTATGCATCAACAATGCCGGGAATAGAAGAAACTGCTTCAGCAAATTGGTTCATTTGCTTGAACTCAGAGAAGTTGGTTTCCAAAGTTTTAATTCTATGGTCGAACTCGAATAAAGAACCAAAGTTTGGAAGGTCTTGAAGAGAAGTACTTAGAGCTGTTGTTGGTATGGGAAATTATGTTTGTTGCATATGTGTGATGAGAGGAGTGGGTGGTGGAGGAAGAGTTGTTGCAAACACAAGAGGTGGCTTACCAATAGTTGTGACCGGAACATCTACCAGTGAAGTTGCCCCAGTGTTAAATATTGAGTCAATACTTGTATCTGGTCTGGGGTTGAGCATGTTAGATACGAAGCCAGATGACACAGAAGAACTCTGCTGTTGCCCTTCAGGATTGATTGGAGCAGTGTGTATCACATGAGTATCTTCTGTTTCCTGAGTTGCTTGAACATTAGGCAATGGAGCATCCATCGTCACAGTGTCTTTTCCCTCCAGATTAACGTTCACGTCCCAGTATAGCTCATTTAATTTGCCCTATTCATGTGTTGCCTCTTCAACCATCTGTTCTTCCTTAGTATTTGTTCCTTGAACTTCTTCATCACTTTCTTCATTGCTTTCATCATTAGTGGATTTAACATGAGAGGGTGTTTGAACCCTTGGATCAAAGTTATCTTCTTTATTTACTTCTTCTTGCCTTGCTTCATCATCATGAGTTAAAAACTTGGGGTGAACAAAGTCATCACCATCAGTATCAGAATCAGTTTTCTCATCATCATCATGATTTTCCTTATCTGGATTTTCATCATCTTGATTATCAGCATCGTCATTGTCATCATCTTTTTCACTCACATTTACTTCATCCTCATCGTCTTCTTCACTTGACTTCCAAGAGATTTGTTCGTCATCGGATCCATATGTTGGTACATCAGGAACCCCTGGTATATCACCAGTTCCTTCATCTGCACCTGAACCACTGGCGTGAGAGCTGTGAGTCTGTGTCTTGCTTCTTTCAATGACCAGCTTCAGTTGCTCAGCTTCTGTTAAAGCAACATTAGATAATACCATGAGACCTTTGTCCATAGATGTCTCTGCGGGTTGCTTCTTCTTGGCAGCTTTATCTCCCTTAGCCGAAGACTTGATTCTTTTTCCTTTAGTAGCTTGAGTAGTCTTCGTCTTGGGAGATGCTTCAGAATCAGCTTTCTTCTTTGTGGTTTTTGGTTTTGGAGTCTTTTCACCAGTAGCATAAGCTCGGTAAGTCATGTAGGCTTCGGACTCCAACATGGCTTGATTGGTCAAGTGCTGAGGGAGAATAGCACCGTATACTTGTGTATCCTGATGTTTAGAAATGACTCTTACGGTGGTAAACATGAAGTCATCCCTGGCATGGTGCCAAAACATCTTGTTTCTCCTTGGTATTGCTTGATCCTTTGCCATGAAGTAGTCGACAATGACTTTGGTGAATCGTGGATAATACATGTCATTGTTCTTCTTAGAGTTCTTGTTCTCCACTTGAAACATCAAGTCTTCCCACAATAAGTAGACATAGTCAACCTTCTTGTTATGATACATGCCCCAAAGGATTTGAGCACGTGACAGGCGAAGACTTTCCAGAGCCGTAGTTTTTCCACTAAGACACTTGTTGATTATGGCAGCAAATGATCTCCAAGGTTGATGCATGTGATTGACATTGACGTCAGACAAGAACTTGATCTCACCAGTGTGTCCAAGGTCTCTAATAAAAGATAGAATGTCCTCCTCAAGTGGAGGTTCTTCAAATTTCTGACCAGGGAGTTTAGGGTTTCAAAGTATGTAATTGGCCAACTTTATCAAGGCAACGTAAATGTACAAGTGTGTATCAAACCAATGATTACCATTACTCTAAAGTTCATGAACTGTCACGTAGACTTGTTATGTAAGTGCCACTTTTATTCACAGGCCAGTAAGATGTAAGCCCATCTTAGGGTGTCCCCTCCAAGAACACCCGGACATTAAGTGAAAAAATTATGACCACATGCATAGTTCACCTCCAAGAACCCTCAGGGCATATTCTCCAAAATGTTCATGTGTTAGTAAATGTTGGGCCCTAAAGACTCAACAAGTCGTGCTCCGACATGGTTTATACGTTCGTGCATTGCCCAGTGATAGCTAATCACCCGAACGGGGATTGTCAATCCTGAATAGATCTATTTCATAACATTCACGGCTCAACGCCTCCAAAGTGAATTTATAGATCAAGCAACCTTAGATCTAATCCATAAAACATTTATACGAGTAAAAGTATAGTTTGTTTTTCATTCAAGAGTAAAAACCAATGGGTTGTTATCCACCCGTAAGGATATGGCATATGAGTGTATACCAAGTTATAGTGATGTTCACAGTGGCTAAAAATTTGACCAAGTATTGTATCTCATCGCGAGATATATAAATAAGTATGTAAACCAATTTGTAATCAACCATGTAAATGCATTTGTAAACAAGCATGTTCTCACCCCAAAAATATATGTAAAACCAGTAAAAACAAGGAGCTATAAACTCACATTGATGATGAAGCATCGATTGGCCCGGAATGTACACATTGAGTACAAGACGAAACGGAAACTGGAACGGCTATCGACCAATAGTTTGCAGCTTAAACTTAAACTACTAAGTCCCAATTAGCCTAGGATAATGAATTTGGGTTTCCCGAAGAATGTTTTCATCAACGTCGACATTATACAGAACATAACGTTGAAAAAAAATATAGATTTCCAAGGTGTAATAGTGGATGGTTGGTAAATAAAATAAATCGAAATTAAACGCAAAGTGTAATATCTTTCCATATAAATTACATAATAAAGATGACAAGGTATATAATTCGTACCGAGAATATATAACGAAGAGTCACTCCAAGAGATTTATGAAAAGTATATAATACTTATACATTATTATATACTGAACGAGAAAAATACTTGAAACAAAATATTTCGACACCAATTATTAATTAATAAAAAGTCCTGCATAAAAAGTATAGACACATTCCTAAAAGTTCTTGAATTAAACAACCTAATGCTGTAAAGCATTTACCAAACGTTATGAATTTACCTTCGTCACAGAATTTATAAAATAATATTTTATAAAAAATCTTTCGTCATATTGACGGGATCGTAGCTAAAAATCGTTGTCTCAAATTGTAAAGTATAATTCTTATTCGTTGTTGAGTGAATTGTACAGTTATAAATTTAATATATCTTTAAAAAAATATATCTCTGTGTCCTTTTTACCCGGGTTTCTAAAGGTAAATAGAGGTTTAGTAAAACTATTACTAAAAATAGAAAGTTATAAAAATTTCGTCATGACCTTTTCGGTAATTTATAACGTTTCCCGAGCATACTTATATTTATAAAAATCTAATGTTTTTCCCACATTTCAAATAACCCCTTGTTTCAAATATATATATATACATAGAAACAAACAACGTAATAAATATCACATTAATTTAACCATTAACCACCATTTAGTTCCGATTATAAATATAAATCTCGGGTTATATTTATTAGCCAAGTGCAATAAACCAAACGAACCCTTATTTGGTCTTTTCTGCTAAACCAAAACGCACCCTTTGATTGCAAATCTGCCCACCACGCACCCTTTGTTGCAAATCTGCCCAACCAAACACCCATGCTGTCCCAAACACCCCTGTTTGGGTTTCCTGCTATCCCAAACGCACCCTTTATAGTTTTCTGCTCACCCAAACGCCCCTTTTGGGTGTTTTCTGCCAACCCAAACACCCCTTTTGGGTGTTTTCTGTTAACCTAAACACTCCCTTATACATTTCTACCAAACCAAACGCACCCTATTCGATGTTAATAACCAGAAACAAACACCCCCTTGAGGCTGTGACAATACCAAACGCACCCTATTGGGTGGCTGTTAACCCCAAACGCACCCTATGGCGGTTTCTGCCAACCCAAACGCTACCCTAATCTACAATCTGCCAAACCAAACATCCTTGTTTGTTAATCTGCTATACCAAACACCCCCTATTGGGTTTCCTACATAACCAAACACGCCTTTATGTTGTTTCGGTTAAGCCAAACGCACCCTTGGTGGCTATTTTACACAGCCAAACGCACCCTAATCTGTTTATGTCAAACCAAACGCCCCTTTGTGGTGTTTCTACACAACCAAACACACCCTCTACATTTTCTGTTAAGCCAAACGCACCCTCGTGGTGTTATTTTAATAACCAAACACACAACCCTATATCTCAAATTGATCAAACCAAACGCGCCCTTTGGTGTGGTGACTGCAAACCGCACCATTGTGGTGTGTGCAGCTCAACCAAAACGCACCCCTTTGAGTCGTACCTAGATTCCAATAAAAAAAAAAAACGCACCTTCGATGGTCATAAACAAAACCAAACGCACTCTTTGGTGGTTTGGCTGTTGATTTAATTCACACACATCCCTCTTATGGTTGCATATAAAATCAAAAACGCAGTGAAAAGGCAATAGCACCCCTGGTGCCATATTCGAAACCAAACGCACCCTTTTCGGGGCTGAGCGAAACTAAACACGCCCTTGTCGTGTTTATTAATACCGACCCCACCTTGTCGGTGGCGGCTTGAAGATAAAACCAACGCACCCATGGTGGTGTCGATGATGATGTGGTTGTTGTGATGGGGGTGCGGAGGTGAGGATGTTGTAGAATGATGTAGAGGCGGCTGCCATGGTGTAAATGGTGATGAGGCTGTGGAGGGTGGTGGTGCTCGGTGTGGGTGATGGTGGCTCGTGGTGTAGTGGTGACGAGTAGGAGGTGGCGGCTGTGGTGGCGAGTGGGTGGTGGAGATGGCGACGATGAGGTGGTGGTGGCAGTGTGTGGTGGTGATGGCAGTGTGTGGTGGTGATGGAGAGGCGTATGGCGGCGAGTGGTGGAGCGTGACATGGGGGGATCGGGTAGATCGGGTGACGAGGAACCTTTTTGGATTCGGCCGGAAAAGTCCGCCGGAAAAGTTTTCCGGCGGCGACGGTGGCGCCGGAGCGGCGGTGGTGGTGGGACTCGCCGGAAAAATTGAGGGAGAGAGGTGATATGTGTGTGTGTTGTGTTTTATCCAAATGAAAAAAATATATAACTTTTATTTATATAATAAAAGTTATAAATTAAAGTGGCAAGTGTATATTACTTGAGGGACTAAAGGTGTAACTTTTGAGTATCATTTTGTAAAATAGTGGTTCGAGACTCGTTTGAGCTTCTTAACGGGTGATTCGAATCACGAAACTTGCGTCATTGTTTTCCAAATCATTTTTCCTATAAAAATGAGTATTTACACGACTTTACTTCATAATTATTTTTATAACATTTATAAAAATAATTGTTATTTATTTGGTAACCCGGATATGTCTTGTCCGAAAGTAAAAATAAAAAAATAAATTTTTAACCCGTATATTTGCGTTATCAACAAACGTTACTGAATAAAATGATGACTAATTTATTAAATATTTTTATTTAATAAAAAGTGTCAATTAAATATAATTTAATTATTTTTTTGTTTCTATAATCTTGTTAGGGTATTTCAGTCACTTTCTGACTGTTTTCGGGTCTCGGTCAAAACTAAAAAGTTGTATGGAATGTAGTTTTACATCAAATTGCTTTAGAGTCCGGGTCGTGAAAACGTGATTTAGCGGGTTGTTTTTGATAAGTCGGCTCAAGAATAACATATATCTTTTTCGTTTTCAGTTCAAATAAGTTTAAAAAATAACTTACACATGAGAGATGTAATAATAAATATGATTTATTATTTAAAATATGTTCTGAAACATTACCGGGCACGCGGTAATCGCTTTTCTGTGACAATAAAAGACCAAAAGTCAAAAAGTCAAGTCAGACCCAAAAGTCAAAGGGTAAAATAGTCATTTAAAATTTCGAAAATTGTCGGATGTTACATCAGACTCCAACATGGCTTGATTGGTCAAGTGCTGAGGGAGAATAGCACCGTATACTTGTGTATCCTGATGTTTAGAAATGACTCTTGCGGTGGTAAACATGAAGTCATCATTGGCATGGTGCTAAAACATCTTGTTTCTCCTTGGTATTGCTTGATCCTTTGCCATGAAGTAATCGACAATGACTTTGGTGAATCGTGGATAATACATGTCATTGTTCTTCTTAGAGTTCTTGTTCTCCACTTGAAACATTAAGTCTTCCCACAATAAGTAGACATAGTCAACCTTTTTGTTATGATACATGCCTCAAAGGATTTGAGCACATAACAGGCGAAGACTTTCCAGAGCCGTAGTTTTTCCACTAAGACACTTGTTGATTATGGCAGCAAATGATCTCCAAGGTTGATGCATGTGATTGACATTGATGTCAGACAATAACTTGATCTCACTAGTGTGTCCAAGGTCTCTAATAAAAGATAAAATGTCCTCCTCAAGTGGAGGTTCTTTAAATTTTTGACCAGGGAGTTTAGGGCAAATCTTGAGCATATCCCTGAAGTTTTCAACATTAATAGTATAACTTTTGCTATTCAACTTGAAACGAAGTGAAGAATGATGTCTGGAGATAGTAACCCAAAACTCTTGCATGTATATTTCAGGTACATCAGCAGAGATCTCAAATGCATTGTAGAATGAAGTGAGTTTGAGAGCATCTAACACCACTTGAAGAGTAGGTTCTTTGGATTTTAGAGTTGAGCTTAGTCGGAGATTGCTTTTCTCGATCTTAAGACGGTCAGCAGGGGCGACTAACTCATCATCCAGTGCTTGTTGCTGAGCTCTTGTAGTATCTATGATTCTGCTAAGATAGGACCAATATAGTTTATGTACAATCAATTTTATACAATATACTATATGGACCTATTGAATGAGCACGTAAAGTTGATTCATGATGTGAACGATGCTTTAGTATTTAGGAACTTTAAGACTTTGTGCACTTATTAAGATCTATACATTTAAAAATGACAACTTAAGCCAACTTAACTTGTTTTAGAGTGTATAATTAATCAATTTTAATTAACTCCCTAATTAAGATTTTTAAATCGCCTTTTAAAATGAAAATTTGATCTTAAGTGTTTTGGGTCTTTAAAAGCACAAATGATTTCTAAGGAAAGACTTGTTGTTCGGGTCCTTTATAAACTAGCTGTTCTGTTCCTTAACAAATCAGGTTGTTCGGTTCCTTAATGACGATGAGTTGTTCGGTTCCTTAAGAATCTGGTTGTTCGGTTCCTATTAGCACATGAGTTGTTCGGTTCCAAGTAACATCAAAGTTAAGCATGTGAGTTGTTCGGTTCCAAATATCATCAAAGTTGTTCGGTTCCTTATAAGCACATGAGTTGTTCGGTTCTAAGCAATAAAACAGTTGTTCGATTTCTATTGTCAAAACAGTTGTTCGGTTCCTACTAACAAGATAGTTGTTCGGTTCCTACTACAATACAGTTGTTCGGTTCCTACTACGACTATTTGATCGGTTCCTTCATATAATGAGTTATTCGGTTTCTTCTTACTACTGAGTTATCCGATTGATACAGATAGCATGTTTTTCGGTTCTCAAAGACACCGAGTTGTTCGGTTTATTTTTATCTTTTCACAAACAAGTCATTTTAGGCAATCATACGTGTTCTATCAGCATTTATATGACGTGGTTATCATTTAGACACTAAGAAAACTACATTTGAGCCATAGAAACAATATAAGAGAACAAAACGAGCAATAATTAACCATTTACTCACATATACTCAACAAACTACAAACAATGGTGAGATATTATCAATCAAACATATTCACTAAGATGATGAGAAACTCCCTAACTTAGAACCCATAAACATCTTACACAATTTAGCATATACCCAAAATTTTGAGCCAATAATTACTCAAATCTCATTCATATGATAAGCATACATAAAATTGAGTTAAACTGGTCTTCTACACACCAATACCATCAAAACCCATCAAACAATTTGAGATTCAAACACTTTTTGATTTTGTGAAACCCTAATTAAAAATTAGGGTTATTCGAGATCAAAACTTGTGGAAATCAAAATTCTTGGAAGGTTTGAGATGAAGGGGAAGTGTAGAACAGATTATTAGTTTTACCTTAGGCTTGAAAACAACTTGAAAAAATGGAAAGAAGGTTGGCGATCGTTCGAGAGACAATGGGAAGGAGAAAAAATAATTGTTAAGTGTGTGTTGGTGTGTGTAAAGGGACGGGGTAGGTGGGGGAGGGGGGGTTATAAAACAGTTATGGTTTTTAACACATTTGACCCATTAAGTTTCTTATCCTCTTTATTTTTCACTCTTGAGTTTTATAAGGCAATAAAGGTTTAACAATGCCACAAATAGTCCCTAATGTTTTTACCTAGCATTCCTAAAAAACTTGTATTTGAACACTTACTCCCTAAAGGCATAAACACATAACATATAAGGCACATATAAGGTAAACTTAATTAACTTTCCTTAACCAATGATTTTTCGTTATTATTTAAAACCTTGTTCATTGAAACTCATTATTATTATGAAGAAGATATTTGACGTTTTCTCCCCCTCAAACTGTGACCTGTTTTCTATTTAAAGAGCTATAGTCATTGTTTGAGAAGTCGAACGTGTTTGAAAAAGCATTTTCTGATGAAGCATTGTTATATTTTTGAAAAAAAAAACAAACACCAAAATAAGATTTCTCTTATTTTAACACATAAGCGCACTGTCACGTACACTCATGGTACTATAGGAAGCACAGGTTGTGTTGCAAAGTAAACACAAGCCTTTGCATGGTCATAAAGTAGACCATGCTCGAGAATAAATTCTCGTTATGAGGTCAAGTTTTGTTTTTGAAATACTTGCCTGTAAGATGAAGACCGGGTTGCTATCTGAAATAATAGTAAGCCATTTGGCATGTTTTGAAAACATTTCGAACTTCTGCTCGAACTTCATTTACAGCCTCGTATCATTATTGAATGATATTTCTAAGACCGTAAATGTTATCGATTTTCAGAAGACATGCCATTATACCTCTTTTTATATTTTCTCATTTTTTAATTTTTTCTTTGGTTTTATGAATATTATATTTTTGTATTTTGTTTTTATAAAAATTTTCTAAGAATGAAAAATCTTTTTGGTTTTTAATATATAAATATATATATACATATGATACAGGATATTTGAATAGGTACCACCACTATTCATCAACTTCATCTGCCAATTGTTTGAGAGTCTCCGGCGTAAAACTCCGCATTCCTAGCTTGTTGATAAGAAATTCAATTCTTTCTCTTGCAAGGGCTTTTGTGAAGATGTCCGCCAGTTGATACTCCGTATTGACAAAGTAAAGTTCAATCACCCCATTCTCAACATGCTCCTTGATAAAGTGAAATCTGATGTCTATATGCTTCGACCTGGAATGTTGAACATTGTTGCAGCTTAAGGCAATAGCGCTTTTGTTATCACAGTACATTGGAATTTTATTGAATCCAAGGCCATAGTCGGTAAGCTGTGATCTCATCCAAAGAATTTGAGCACAACATCCCGACATAGCAATATATTCAGCTTCCGTACTGGATATCGCAGCGCTTTTCTGCCTTTTTGATGACCAGCTAACAAGTCTATCTCCCAGAAACTGCATACTACCAGATGTGCTACGGCGTGTATCTTGACAACCAGCATGATCCGCATCTGCAAATGCTGTTAGTGCAATTGAAGAATCCTTCGGATACCATAGTCCCCGATTGACGGTTCCTCTAGAAACCTGCACCATGAATCTCAAGTTGACTCAGAAGACTCTGAAACCTGTCATAACCTTTGTGCAATCCTTCTGAGTTGGATACAGAAAAACCTTCAAACTGTTGCTTTAGAATGTATTTCTGCATTTTCTTTGATTCATCATTGCCACCAAATCTGGATTTGATAGCATCCCACATCTCTTTAGCATCAGTCATATTGTGAAATTTTGATAAAAGGTCTTCTGGTATAGCCATAAGTAAAGTGGTCCTTGCTTTTCTTTCTCTCTCTCTAGCTAAAATCTCTTCAACAGTTTTAGGGGCAAATCCTTTTATTATGTCCATTTGTATCGGTTGAGACACTTACAAGACCATTTCCTCTTTGTATGACTTCCCATATAGGATAGTCTGTATGGGCCAAGTAATGTTCCATTTTCATAGCCTATATGTCATACTTACCTTTCTTCAGAATAGGGAGTTTGATGGTTGATACAGTGTGAGGGGCTTGTTGGGTTGGTGTTACTACTGGTGGTGGTAGATTTTCATCATCTACTCCTGCCATTGAAAGATCTGAAAGGTAAAGGTTTATAACTGATGTGGTTTGGTTCTTCTTACTCAGAGATTTCTATTACAGGCTCTGATACCACTTGTAGATACCAGTCTGATAAGATCTTTTCTAGCCTTGTTAATGGTGGTAGCAATCTGTGATAGATCCAAATAACTACAAGAGAAACAATGACTATGAACAATATGAGTTATGTGGAAACTAACTTATATTGCTAAGAAGAACAATGAATAAAACAGAACTTTTGATTACTATTAATCTGCTAGGTTACAGATTACTAACTATGAATATTTGTGAAAACTCTTATATCTAACTAGTGTCGTAGGGTTCCTTTTATACATCAAAGAAACCCTAATGGGCTTACAAAACGCGTTAAGTAATCATGCGTATTATTCCTAATACTATCTCATGCATATCACTTAAGCTAGTACCATCATTATATATGCTAGCGTAGTACTACATTCTACTAACAGATACTAACTTACTACTTGTACTAAAAGATGTACTAACTAACTAACACTAACAGTACTAACTCAAGAACACATAATTCCTAACAATTTATATGATTTTCTCCCCCTTAGTCTATGATACATTTATTATGCATTTAAAGGACCATTTTTTGAAAAATTAAGAATCATAAGACTGATTTGAACGTAGAAAATATGTGATTGAATCCTTAAGTTAAAAAAAATTAAAATCTTTTTGAGTTTTAATATTTTTCAATTTTTTGTTTTGTTTTTTAAATGTATTTACAAATGTTTGTGATGTATGATTTTTCATTCAAAAAAGACAACTTTGAGAGACATTCCAACTAGGTTGGAGTCATACATCGCATACTAATCTTGTGAACTAGAAACTCAAACCTTTCCTTCGGAAGGGCTTTGTTGTGTATTGATCAGAAGTGGTTATTCCGTTCCTGAAACAGTATAATTTCAATTGTACCTTTCTCAACTGCTCTATGATGAAATTGATAATGGATGTTAATGTGTTTTGTTCTTGAATGTTATACAGGATTGCAAGATATGACAATTGCACTTTTGGAGTCACAGTAGATCGAAATCTTGTGGTAATGAAATCCATAGTCCAGCAGTTGTGTTCGTATCTAGATGACTTGAGCACAACAAGTAGACAAGGATACATACTCAACTTCTGCAGATGACATTGCTGTACAATCTTGCTTTTTCGACGACCAACTGACTAACTTGTCTCCCAGAAATTAAATGCCTCCGGATGTGCTTTTGCAATCATCATTACACCCTGCATGGTTTGCATCTGCATATGCAATTAGCTCAAATCCAGAATCCTTCGAGTACCATAGACCCATGTTAATGGATTGTCTAAGGAGCGAAAGACCTTTATGACCTTTTGAGGTTGTTTTTTAGTAGCTGGGCGTGCCTGATAACGCGACTTACAAATGTCGCAAAAAGCAATATCTGGTCTTTAGCAGTAAGATACATAAGTCCCCCTATCATACTATGATATTTTGTTTGATCTACTGGGGTACCCTGTAAATCTGCATCTAGTTTAGTAGTAGCCATTGGTGTGCTAAACAGTAATACAATTTTTTCATCTTGTGTTTCTTTAGGAATATCCAAAGTATATTGCGATGCTGACTTATAAAATACCCAGGGGAGATTGATGAACCTAAAGTACAAGAAAGAACTTCATTTTGCCAATCATTGACATTTTAAAATTATCTTTAATGAGTATTTCAAATCTTTTTGCAAAGCCTGGTTTATTTGACCCAAAAATTATGTCATCGAAATAGATTTGAACTAACAAAATGTTATCCCCATGTCTTCTTGTAAACAATGTCGGATCGACAATACCTTTTGTGAAATGGTGGTTCGATTAGTGATAGGTTGTAAAATACACATACTCGTTTACATACTAAATAATGTCCCTAAATGGCCAAAAAACAGACCACAAAAATGGCAAAAATATGCTTGTATTTGTGTTTTGTGTGTAGAGGTATGGATATTCACTACAATCACAAGAACAGTGAAAAAGGGCACGCACAGACTCAAGAACGGAAGAGTGCACAAAGCCAAGAAGCAAAGCAAGATAAAAAATCAACCCTCAGTCAAAATCAGTCAAACAATGGTCAACTACTAAAGACAAAATCCACCATTAAGTCCCTTAACTTTTCAAAAGTTACACAACTAGTCCCTAAACCAAATTGGACCTTAAACCCTTAAATCCCTTACCCGGACCCAAAAGCCCAAAATCCTAGCCCAATTCCATTTTCATTAAACCACAAGGACTAAGGTTTCCATTTTTGAAACCAATTTTACACTACACTAGTAATAATCAAAGACAAGGGACTGGTTTTGCAATTTCACCAAACTTCCAACGATATTTACCCTTTTACAGTTTAAAAAAAGGCGCGAAGATCCTTGGTACTATTCATCGTCGTCTTCAGGCTTTAACCATGGGTAAAACAAGGGGCAAATCCAAATTAAGGGGTGATTAAGTCTATTCAAGTGAGCACAATGAATGGCTGTTTGGGTCAAGATAGTCAAATCAGCTTTTCTTTAGCTCACTCTTAAGCTAGAAGCACGTCAGATGAAGAGAAGCACACCAAATGATGGTTTTACTATACATTTCTAACACAACAAGCACAAAAAAAAAAAATAAAAGTTAAAGCCTCAAACGGCATTGCCCAGCTTGGCAATCCGTGTGAGTTCATTTAGTGATCCAAGGCTATACTATTTATCAAATGATTTGATAAATGGATGGTTATGATTGGCTGAGGGTGGAACTGCAAAGAATGACTCAAACCTAGAGCTTCTCTACAGCACTATAAATAGGACCTCAGCTCACACACACAGCATCTTCCTTTCCTTGTAATTTTTAGCTTAAAAATTTAGCTTATATAGTTTTTTTAAATGTAATTTCTTTTAATAAGCTCTTGTAATTTGTTTTTTTTCTCAAGTATTGTAATCTGAATTTCATTATCAATATAAGCTTAGTTTTCATTAAATCCTGTTTTGGTTATAAGTGTTATATCTTAAATATGCCTTTAAGCTACTATAAGCTCTCATAAGCTCTAATAAGTCTTTAGAGCTTATTATGGGTTTAAATCTTACTCTAATCATATTAAAACCTTTAATCTAGCTTAAGTTTTATTACTTTGCATTTGAATCATGTAAACTTTGGAAAGGAGATCCAAAAATGGAAGGATCTCCAAGGACTTTACTCCTAGCTTATTTATAAGCTAGGAGAGCTTGTAGCAAAGCTCTAAGAGCCATTAAGCCTTGTTAAGCTAGGCTCATTGTAAGTTCTCCTTTAAATTTCATTATCACTTAATTTTTAGTTTAATATTTACTCAAGTGCTTATTAGTCTAAGATCTGCTTATTTGCTTATGCTATCTGCTTATTTGTGTTTACTTATGCTCATTTGTGTTTTTTTTTTATCTATTTCTTATCATCTATTGTTAGCTTAATAGTTATAGAAATTAGTTTTCATATCTGTCATTAAAATATATCAAAAACAAAAAATATTATGTTGCATAATTCTTAGCTCGTGACTTTCATCTAGCTGAATTTGAGTTATTAGATTATGTTGTTTAAACTTGTTATAAGTCCATTATCATCTGGTATTTAGGTTTTGTTAAATACTTCTCAAAATCTTAAGCTAATCAATTCTGTCATATCAGTTAAGGGGTGTTTGGTTTAACCTTGTTTGACCTTTAAAAGTCAAAATGACTTGTGCAATTTGTGTGGATTAGTTTTGTTATCAGTTTAGATTAGTAGTAATTTAGTTTTTAGAAGTTAGTTTTGATTTTATAAAAAGTTATGGTGTAGTTGGGTTGTCCAGCACCAGGGTTTTTTTTACCCTTTCTTTTTGCTTGATAAATTTGATCCAATCCATATAAGGCTTGATTATTTCTTGATTTGGTTTAGGTTCAACTCAATAAGAGTGTGTAGTATAGGTAAGTTCATTAAGGACACCTGCATTTCCGCATTTTGGCCTTTGCCATTTATACTAGCAGTGGTAACACAGTTACCACTGCTGTCATTTTTGTTTCAACTAGCTTAAGTTAACTTAGGATTCAGGTTTTAAATTTCTTATAACTCATAGATTAGTTGTTAGTTAGCATAGTTTAAGCATCATTTTCAATTTCTTAGTTTAATTTCTAGGTAGTTTGCCTTTAAATGTCATTAACTGAGCCATAAGCTGATCCAAAAACAGAATAATTAGATCCTAGTCTTTTAATTCAATTTCTAGCTTATAGGTTTAGAATTTATAGATTAGATAAGTAGTTTATAAGGTGTTTGTTTAGTTTTCAAAAGATTAGAGTCTAAATTTGCTTATTGAGTATTTGAGCTTATTTTGTTTTTGAACTATTTGAGCTTACTTCTAGAGATTTAGCATTTTAATCATCAATTTCAGTTGACTGTATTCTGGTGTTTCTTAGTTAAATTGCTTTGTAGTAAAAAAAAATAGCTTAAGCTCATCATAAGCTATCTAGATCACCTTTTCTTTTTATATTTGAGCTTAATTTGAGTTTTTTTACAAGCTTTTAAGTAAAACCAAAGGGAAACCCCCTCTTCTGGTTAAACAGCTGATTGATTAAGCTCCTTTTAGAGCTTATTAGTGGTTTTCAGCTTGTATAGAGCTTTTATTAAAGTTATTCTCACCAACTTGTTCTCCAACTTTGCTTTTATGTGTTTTCAATAATAAGCACTTTTTAAGATTCAACTTATTTTTAAGCTTAAATAGGACTTATTTTGTAGTCGGGGTTGGGCCTCAGGGTAGATTTTGAAACTTTTCAAGTTTTATTTGTTTCATGTAGTCCATTAAGAAACTTGCATCGTGTAGTCCTTTGTTAGTTATAGTTAGTTAAATCTTTTATTTAATTAATAATTAGGTTTAAGTTTTAATTAGTTTAATTAAAGTTTAATAAAAAAGTAAAAATTAGGGCTTTTATTTTTATAAATTTTCTGCATATTTTCTTTTTCTAGTATAATTTTTATAAAATTTTTTAGGCTTATATTTTTAATAGTTTAATTAATTTTAAGCTTTTAATTAGGTTAAATTTTAGAAAATTCATATCTTAAAATCTAAAAAGCCAAAAATAGTGATTCTTTTTTCTAAAATTTTCTTTTTCTTTGTTTTATCTAGAATAAAATATATATTAGAATTATTTGTATTTTTTATGTTTTAGATTTAAGTAGATTGTATTAATTTTAATTCATCAATAAAATCTAAAAATAATCAAAAAAGAATATGTTCTTTTTCTTAAAGTTTTCTTTTGTTTATTTTAGGTTTAGAAATTTAGTTTGCATTTTTAGGATTTTTCTGGATTTACTTGCTTTATTTTTCGCTTTTTATTTGATTTTCCTTTAATATTTTAAGTGTTTAATTGATTTTAATTGTTAATTTTTAATTGTTGCTTTTATTTGGTAGTTATAGATCATCAAAATATCTTTGCTTTCATTCAAAACATAATCCAAGCTTAAACGTGGTTTCAATTGCATAATCGTTGGGGGGAATACGACCGGCGGTGATCATACTTCCTGTTATTATACGTATTATATATTATATTATATCTTTTAAGAGTGAATTTTCCTTAGGGAATTTTTCTTAATTGCTCTGGTGGTATATATATCGTAAATTTTATTAGTGTATTTTAATAACACATCAAGTTTTTTGGCGCGCTGAACTGGTGAATTTGTGTTAGATTCCGTCGTCGTTTTTCTTTTAAGTTTGTTGATTTGTTTTGAGGAACCTTTCGTCTCGAAAGTTTCATTTTTGTTAAATATTTCCAAATCCAAAAAAAAATATATTTATTTAAAGTAAAAAATATTTTCTTTTTCTTTTTAGTATAATTATCATAAAAACATAAAAAAAATCAAAAAAAAAATCAAAAATATAAAAAATTGTCCTTTAAAAAAAACAAATAAAATATACAAAGTTGGTAAACGATACACCAACATATAATACTCTCAACTCGAGGGTATTATAATAAATAAGTTCCTGTGAACTTGAAAAGTTTCCAAAATCGAACCAAAGATTTAAAAACTTGCCATTTGTGTCACTTACGAAGTACGGCTCACCATGAAAAGCAATTTTTGAGAGTTACCGTGAAGTAAGTTGATTATTTGGTTTTAAGTTGTCTTCCGTATATCTGTTTAAAATAGATTGCTAATAAAAAAAATTAAAATTTATTAGTGTAATTTTTGTTTGCTTTTTAATTTCTTTATTTTTAGTGCATACGCACTTGATCTTTCAGCCTCGTAATCGAAAATCGTCGACAACAACAATTAACAACGGTTATTGTTGAGGAACCCGAGTTTCCACATGGCGACAATCGTAACATGGCTCAAATGCTACTAGCCTCCACGAGGGATACGGAAGATGAAATTGTGTTCCACGATAAATGCAAACAATTTCGAGCTTAAACAACCTTGATTATCTTGTGACAAAGTAATAAGTTCACGGGGTAGACAAGGACCCTCATAATCACCATTTGATTTTTCAACAAGTCACTTCAAAACGTTTTAGACATCCCGAAGTTCCGAAAACCACTTCGATTAAGCTTTTGTTTTTTCCTTTCTCTTAGACGTGAATAGCCGAGATTCGCTAGATAACGGTACCTCCTAGATCATTCTCCATGGGTGACTTGTTTTAAAGGTTCATAAATCAATTCTTCCCACCTTCGAAAACAACTTACCTTCGGAATGAAATCACTACTTTTTACCAAAAACCAAACGAAACCTTCAACGAAGCATGTGAACGTTTTAAAGGACTTCTTCGTCAATGTCCTCACCATGGTTTCTCGGAATTACATCAACTTTATAGTTTACAATTCCTTGAATACAATGATCAAGATGCCTTATATTCCGCTCCGCGGGTGGTAATTTTCTAAATAAGATGCCTCGAGAAGGTTTTTTAGCCATAAACGAAAGTAATCCAAAGTGCGTTATTAAGAAGTTCGTCCAAATGATTTAAAGAGCGATTACAATGCTCATCCTTTACTTCTTTCACCTTCTAATAATCTTTTGAGATTCAACAATGGCCGCCTTACTTTACAGACAAAATGAATTTTGAATGAGCCGTTTAGAGAAAGCGATTCGTGAAAAGAATGCTACTGACTCTGCTACCGTCAAAGCAGTCGAACGCAAAGTTTGTGGCACATTTGTTTCAAACCTTAATTTCAACTAAATATCATCCGTTAACAGGAACGATTTTCCTGTTTTTCATGATAACATTTATCAATTCCAACAAACCGCCGCCGTTGGCAATTTTGTTCAAAGAAATCCTCCTAATTTGGCAAACCAAATGAGACCACCGGGTTTCAATCAACCAAATGTTCAAAGCAACCAAGGAAACCAAAGCCGATATCAAGGAAACAATTTCAATTCAAATCAAAACCGTGGAGGCAATTTCAACCAAAACCGCCAAAACAATCAAGGAGCCGTTTATCAAACCCCACCATACCAACCACCAACAAATCAACCTTTGGTTAATCAAGCTTTACCTCCCGTTTCACAAATTCAAGGTGTTTCTAAAACAAATTTGAAAGTTATGCCTAAGGCTTTGATGCGAAAATGTATATACTTGCAAATGATGTTGGTATAATTTTCAAAGGAACACAAAACGATTTTCAAAGAGTTTACAATGATTCTCAAAGATGCAAGATGATTTTCAAAAGATTGATGTAAAGTTTTATGCAAAACTATCATACCAACCAAGCTTCAAGTTCAAGTTCGTTACCAAGCAATACCATTCCAAACCCTAGGAACGAAGCCAAGGCAATTACCACACGAAGTGGTGCCTCATATGATGGACCTCCAATTCCACCACCGGTGATGGAAAAGGAACTCGAGGCGACAAAGGATACGGAGCTACCTAGCATCGAGGACATCCAACCTCCTTTGGTCCAAGATCAAAACCAAGACAAAGAACCAATCAATGAACCTCTCATTACTCAAAAGACCAAGACTAGTTTGCCTTACCCTTCAAGACTTGCAAAAGAGAAACTCCGTGAAAAGGATGATATCCTAGCTTCCAAGTTTATGGAAATTTTCCGTAATCTTCACTTTGAGCTAAGTTTCGTGGACGCTCTCATTCATATGCCTAAGTTTGCTCCGATGTTCAAAAAGATGCTTAATAACAAAGACAAGTTAATCGAGTTAACCAAGACACCTTTGAATGAAAATTGTAGTGCGGTTGTCCTCAAAAAGCTTCCAGAAAAGCTAGGTGACCCCGGTCGATTTCTTATTCCATGTGATTTTTCGGAGTTTGATAATTGCTTAGCCCTAGCCGATTTAGGTGCTAGCATTAATCTCATGCCTCTTTCCATTTGGAAAAAGCTTGGACTCCCGGGCCTAAATGATACTAAAATGGTGTTAGAATTAGCCGACCGAACAATTTCCAAACCAACCGGTGTAGCCGAGAATGTTTTTGTCAAGGTAGGAAAGTTCTACTTTCTGGCCGATTTTGTTGTTCTTGATTTCATAGCCGATCCTCGAGTACCGTTGATACTCGGGAGACCTTTTCTTAGGACAGCTCATGCTTTAATTGATGTGTATGAAGGAGAGATAACGCTTAGAAATGATGATCAATCTTTAACCCTTAAATGTGGTGATACTCCTTCTATTTCGTACAACAATCTCGAATCGTTGAAGAAAGTTGATCTTATTGATGTTACGTGTGAAGAATACTCACAAGAAGTCTTAGATTTTTCCGACTCAGTTGCGTATGGCAATCCTTCTCCCGGATACGATCCGATTGTTTCAAATTCTTCTCCGACTCTCACTCCTTTCGGGGATAGTGATTTTCTACTTTTGGAAGAAGCTGATACTTTTCTTGCTATAGCCGATGATCCAACTTCACCGGAAGTTGATGAAGCTTATTATGACCCAGAGGGGGACATTCTCCTTCTCGAATCTCTTCTCAATAGTGATCCTTCGCCGTCACTAAATCAAGGAAATTACTTACCAGAAATCAAGAAAGAGCTTAAAGTTTGTAAATCTGCTGAATCTTCAATCGATGAACCTCCCGAAAAAATGAAGAGCCCCCCACCCCCCCAAATTATAATCTTAAAGAAGAAAGAAGATAAAGAGCTTAAAAGTTTGTAAATCTGCCGAATCTTCAATCGATGAACTCCGTGGTTCAAACTTATGGGACCTTACCACCTATCTCGATATACGCATTTTTTAGTAGTAACAACAAGTTGCCTGTCATAATTGCCAAAGATTTATTGAGGATGATGAGGATGACGCTCTCAATAAAGGTTTCTTATTCCCGAAAGCTAAGCATTGCTTTAGAAGCTCTCCGATTATTAAAGGGGTATTAACCTTAAATTTTGTTCTCATTTAATATTCGATTGGAAGAAGACTATGAAACATGCGGTCCAACTTCAGAGAAGGGTTAAATACAAAGATCCATGATGTCTATTAAGAAAATAAGGTTTTGAATAAATTCTTGGACGCCTGGAGTGATCTACCCAATCTCGGATAGTCCTTGGGTAAGCCCAGTACACTGTGTACCAAAGAAAGGAGGAATGACCGTAGTAACCAATGATGATAACAAATTAGTGCCGACAAGACTTGTAACAGGATAGAGAGTATGTATAGATTATCGCAAGTTGAACGAAGATACAAGAAAAGACCATTTTCCTTTGCCGTTCATGGATCAAATACTTGAGAGACTCGCAGGAAATGAGTACTATTGTTTCCTCGACAATTTCTAGGTTATTTACATATTCCTATTGATCCAAGTGACCAATAAAAGACCACTTTCACCTGCACCATTTGGATCGTTTGCTTATCGCCGCATTATCTTTTGGTTTTATGACAATGCACTGGCATGTTTCAAGGTGTATATGGCAATCTTCCATGACATGATTGAAGGTAAATGGAAGTCTTCATGGTTGATTATTGGCTTTTTTTGGGAAATTATTTTTTCTATGTGCCTCACAAATCAGAAAAAAAATGCTTAAAACGGTTGTGTGTGTGAAGACACTAATGTAGCTCTAAATTGGAAAAAAAGCCATTTCATGGTCGAATGAAGGTATCTACTCGGACATATGATCTCGTAGAAAGGAATTGAATCGACAAAGCCAAGATGATGTGATTTTAAAGCTTTCTCACCCAACTAACGTTAAGGGAATTCAAAGTTTTTCGAGCATGCTGGTTTTTTACCGTAGATTCATCAAAGATCTTTCAAAGATCTCTCGACCTATATGATCCACCTTCTTGAGAAAAAAACAACCCATTTATTCTTTTCAGGAAAGAATGCATTCAAGCCTTCCGATTCTAAAAAAAAGAAATTAACCGAAGATCCAATTCTGCATTGCTCCAAATTGGGGACAAACCTTTTAAACTCATGTGAGATTGCAAAGTGATTATTGCAATAGTGCAGTTCTTTTAGGGCAAAGGATTGAGAAGCATTTTAGACAAATTTCATTACCGAGGAAAACAGTATGCCGAAGCAGAAGAAGAAACAAATTACTCAACAAACTGCAAAAGAGATGCATTGCAGTAGTAGTATAAGCTTTTGAGAAATTTCGATCATATCTTATCATGAATAAGAGTGTTGTTTACACGGACCATTCCGCCTTAAAATACCTTTTCAACAAGAAAGACGCCAAAGCAAGATTGCTTAGATGGGTTTTACTTCTCCAAGAATTCGATTTTAAAGTGATTGATACCAAAGGAGCTGAAAACTATGCAGCCGATCACCTCCTGTCTTTGAACAAACCCGTATGAGAATGTTTTTGTTCCTATGGAGATTATTGATAACCTGTCTATTGAGACATTGAATACGGTGACTTCTCGTGATAACCAAAGTACCCTGTGGTTTGCCGATATAGCAAATTACCACGCGGGGAATTTTCTCATCAAAGGAATGTCAACTCAACAAAAGAAGAGGTTTTTCAAAGATATAAAGCATTACTTTTAGGATGATCCTTGTCTCTTTCGAATATGTGCGGATCAAATCATCTGTAGGTGTATATTTGGCCAAAAAGCTCTTGAAATCCTCAAGGCTTGTCATGAAGGACCCACCGAGGGCCATTATAGTGCCAACATCATCGATCGGGGCATAAGGTATTGGATGCCGCGGTTCTTTTGGCCTACATATATCAAGATGCTCAGTCTATGGATCATTTTTGGATGCATGTACAAAGACAAGGAACAAATTTCACATACGAGATGAGTTGCCTCAAATTGCTATCCAAGTTTGTGAAAGTTTTGATGTATGGGGCTTTGATTTTATAGGACCTTTCCGTCATCAAGGAGGGATAACATATATATCTCTAGCCGTCGATTATCTTTCCATAAGGGATGAAGCCAAGCGCTGCTCCCCACCAACGATGCTAGAGTAGTTGTCAAATTTTTGAAATCCCTTTTCTCCTGATTCGGTGCTCCCGAGTGTGCTGTTCATAATGTCGATCGTGGGATCCATTTCTGTATGGTCTAATTTTGATAAGGTTATGTCTTTTAAATTTGGTGTCACATCATCGTATTTCACAGCTGACCATCCTCATTTTAGTGGTCATGTCTGAGGGAAACGTATCGTGGACTTAAAAGAGTCTTAGAAAGGACGGTAGAGAATACCGTGCCATAATGGTCAGACAAGTTAGACGATGCGTTGTGGGCATTTCAATCCCGTAACAAGGACTCCAATCGGATGCTACGCCCTACAAGTAGTATATGGAAAATCGTGTCATTTACCATGATGATCTAGGAACAGAAGGCATATTGGGCTTATCTAAGATGCCAATCGTTTGTGATCTCAGACCGCGGTGTGATCATCGGAAGATCCAATTAATGAACTTAACGATGCCTACAAGGAGAAAGACGAAGAAAACTTCACGACTCAAAGATCAAGAATCGAATCTTCAATATTGGTGTCAAGTTCTTTACTTTTTCAACTCCCTAGATTAAAGATTTTCTCCGGAAGGAAAGCTCAAGTCTGATGTCGGTCCTTTCACTTTAACCGAAGTTTATCCTTATGGCACAACCAAATTGTCTCATGCCGACGGTTCAAATTTCAAAGTCAACTGCCATCGTCTTAAGCATTATTGTGGAGGGGATATGCCACCATTGGTTATCCCGGATCTCCAAACTTTCCCTAAGGACAATTAAATGCAGGGATCGAGTCGATCTTGCGACTCAGTGAACAAAAACAAGCCGCTTCGTGGGAGTTCACCCCATGCCTATCCTTTTCTATTTTCTTTCTATTTTTAATGTGTTGTGATGTGCTAGTTGAGGGCTAGCTCTACCGGTTTTCGTTTGTTTGTGGTTTGGTTGTGATTTTTTGTAGGATTGTGATCAACAATTTTTTTTGTACGCCTCTCGGTGTTCGGTGTAGTGTCCCGTGATCACTTGAGCTTCTTATCTTTGTTTGAAAGTTCGTTTGGGGAAATCCATATCCTTTCATCATTATCGATTTAACGTTTATCTTTGACATATTCATAATCAGCTATAGATTTACGTAGACCCGGCCTTAACATTAAGGACAATGTTTTGTTTTAGTTTGGGGTGTGATCTATCGTTTGATGTTTACCTTCTTTATTATTTTCGTCTCACGTACCCGTTTCCCACAAAAAATAGCAAAATATTTTAAAATTAAATTTTCGTCAAGAAAAAATGAAAAAACAAAATAAAATATATTAGTAGTTGTTTAATAATATGTGTTTAGACAAGAATGTAGGTTTTCGTTGGTGAGAATAAGAAGTTAGTTTATTTTTGACCCGGATAATCGAACGTGGTTGAGTTCTAGATTTTTCTCATTAACAATTAATGATGGATAGTTTGTGCTTAGTCTCATGTTGACTTTTAAACATGCTAGACTTGATCATTAGTAAATGAAGACTGGTTGTAATCTCAGGATTTTAAATATGCCAAGTTGGATTTTATATAGGCACCAAGTATTTGCGAATCTCACTTTTTAGAGGTTTTAAAATTGCAAAAGATTATGGAGTTGATAGATGTTGTATTACGAATTAGGATGATTAAACAAAGTTTATTTGGAAAACTTAAATGGCTTTAAGAATAACTTTTTGCTTGATGTTGGTTTTTTCTTCCACACGAAGTTCCTTAAAATGGAATATTTATACGTTGTTTTTTTTATTTCTTTAATTTACTAATTCGAGTTTTACTCTTTAAAAGGTCTATATCAACATATCAGAGAAAAAAGCTTTACGATGATGAAATCAACATCGTTTATAAATAAGAATTTTGGTTCAAGCTTATACTTTGGTTTTCTAAAATGAATTTTTTTTATTTGCAAAAATAATGTGTTGAAATAATATTAAAAAAAAAGAAAAAAAGAAAAAAAATGTAGTTGGTGAATAAAAGGATGCAAGTTAGTTAATCCTTTGTGTTGAATAATTATATACAAACTCCATCGCAATAAAGTTGACCATGGGCATTTGTCTGTTTCGCTCCGTTCGTGAATCGAAGAAAAAGGGTGGTGGATGTTATCATTTAGGGGTCAGTTCTATTAAGTACTACGAGCTCTTGTACAGAAGGCGTGGCCGATGTGTCGCTCGTCGGAAAGAAAAGTGGATACGGTTCCTAGCCTAATATGTAAATAGTAATAATAATAAATGGTGGCAAGTTAGAAAATTAAATAGTAAAAAGTTTCATTTCTCAAACCAAAGTATTCTTTTAAACCAAAAATTGCAAAGTCTGCAAGGCTTTTTCATCGGAAGTTTCATGAGTCTGATTATTATATCTGGATAGGGTGTCAAAACCTTAGCACTTACCCGATGTCGGTGGGTATGCTAGAGAAGAAAGTCGTTCTTGGGTCTAAGTGACACAACGATTTGTCTTAGCTAAGGAGGTTTTTGTTTGCTTTGAGTTGTGTTACTTACTATGTTGAGTAGCATATTAGCCCAATAGGCCCATGTGTAAAGCTTAGTCGTGATTTCACTATTAAATATGTGGATTTAATGGTTTAAATTAATTTGAGCCAACACACTTATATATTTGATTTAAGTCGGGAAGTGAAATTCACAAGTTGTTAATTATAAGTAGTTTAGCATTTAGCTCAGTACCTTAACGGTGGATTCTTATTTTTATGTTAGTAATGGGAAAAGTGAAAAGTAGGGAATGATGAAGTTATCTTTTAGGACACTTACATTGTGCTTTTTTGTTCATGATCCTAAAATTTACGCAAGGTAATAAAAAACAATACATTATGTCAAACATCAAGATAAGTTGTTAGTTAGTTAGTATATCAAGAAAATTCATAAAAAATTAAAAAATCTTGAAACTGGGAAAATCGGGGTTGTTTTATTAATTGTGGATCTCTTAGCTCTCTCAACCAAAAATCTTTGTACTTTTGTCAAAGGTTTAGTTTTGGAAGGTTTCGATCGTATTTGGTTATAAGGCATGTTATATTGCGTGAGGACACGCCAATCATTTTTGTTTGGGCGAATTTTGATATGTGTAAAATACACAATATCTGCTTAACAACAACAAAGGTTCCAATTAAAAACCCAAAACAGACTAAAATTGGCATAAAGATATGTTTGTTTTTGTGTTTTGGTGTGCAGAGGTACGTATAAGACAAATTATCTCAAGAAAAACGTCTCAAAAACGGCAATAACGGATACAAAGACGGAAAAGTATGCAAGCGCCAGGAGCCAAAGTCAACAAAGTCTTCCTGTGGTCAATCTCTCAGTCAAAACCTAAAAACCAAAAGTTACAAATCTGTCACTCAAGGTTTCCAAATAGTTACACAAATTGGTCCTAGAAGTATTAATGGGCCTATTTATTCCTTAAAACATCACCCGGATCCAAAGACCATACCCGACCCATAACACAAAAGCCCATTCCCCTTTTAAAAGGCCAAAGGACCATAGTGCACAGTTCTAAAAGATGTAAATACACTTGTTTGTGTAGTACATTTGCACTTTATCATGAGAGGGGTCTAGTCTTGCAATTACCTAAACTCAATTTATCCGTTTCAGTTAAAAAAAAGAGAGCGGGAAAAACAGTTTTCACTGTTCACCTGTCTCTCCCATTTAACCCTTAGGTTAAATCATGGGGCAAATCTTAATTAAGGGATAATTTAGACAATTCAGGGGAAGAAGAACACTATTTCGTGTGGCAAGTGCAGGGTCATCCACATTATCAAACAAGTTCATTGGGTCCAATACTCAACATGGGGTTTATGCCTCAAGTTGGTAAGACTTAAAAGACATAAGGGATGGATTTTTCACTTCAAGTACTCTCAAAAGAAGCCTCAAAGGTGTCTAACAAGGATTGCCAAGTGGCAAACCGCTTGTGTGTTTGAATATGATACCAAGGGGTGGAGAATTGTGATCCATCATTAAGATGATAAAAGGGCCAAGATTTGATGAAAGGAGTAACAACTTTGGGGCTTGAACATTCTTTGGAGGCAGATTATAAATGCAACTCACCTATTCACACACAAGGAGGAATTTTTGTTTAGTAGATTTTAGCTTTAATTTAGCTTATTAGCAATTTCCTTTTAAAAATTCAGTTGTCAAATTTCTTAAATTTGATGATAAATCAAGAAACTGAAGTTCTGAAAGGTTTCCTAACGAGAATGGAATCAAAGACAACGAATTGACACTCATATACAAGATCTCTAGACTCGATAGTCGTCCTAAGGAGAATGGAATTGCCCCGTTTAAAAGATTTTCAGATAAATCTAATCTTTGTAACATCGTTAGTTTACCTAAAGACATTGGAATTGAACCTGTTAGTTGATTTCCAGAAAGAACTAATTCTCGCAAACTTGTTAAATTTCCTAGAGTTTCTGGGATGGATCCCGTCAACACGTTGTAATCAAGATACAATCGACTCAACTTCGTAAGCCTCTCTAGTGATGTCGGGATTTGGCCACTTAATTTGTTATCACTTAAAATCAGTACCTCGAGGTCATAACGAGCACATTCAGTAACATTGGTTGATGGCCCAGTAAATCCACCTTCCATATAGTTAAACGAAAGATCTAACCGTTTTAACCGACAAAACCTCCACAACTCGGTATCTTGAATTCTTTTTTGGTAAAGGGGAAATTACCCCGGTAAATTATATTAACCAAAAAACCGTTTAAGCACAATGGAATGTGGCTAAGATACCACATTAACCTCAAGCTACGCTTGAACAACTAGAGGACGAGATGACATGCCATCCGCCTATGCCCTATCCATACATAACCAATTACACCAATTGGAAAAAACCACCTAATAGAACATAAATTAAATAAAACATCCATTACGAAAGAAGGGCTTCCGAAATATTCCATTGCTTCAAGATATCCAACCCCGCCTTTGACTTCTTGAACCGGCAAGACAAAAGCTTGAGACGAACCGAGGACTTAATACTACCAATGACATGGTCAACCGTATTCTTCCCTTTCTTAAATAAACGATCGTTCCTCTCACGCCATAGGAAATAAGCTGTAGCAGCTAGGACCAGCTTAGACACAACACACCTAGTCGTGCGACTTTTAGAAAAAGGACTAAGCAAATCAACAATCAATTCCAAAGACGGCTGCATCCGAGGTAACCCAACAAAGTCTCTCATATGACACCAAACCTGGTTAGAGAACGGACATTCAAAAAAAAGATGATCATGGGAGTCCGGTTGAGACTCGCATAACGTGCAATGAGTAGCAAGAGAAGCATTAACATTCCAGCTAGCCAATCTATCTTGTGTCTTCAATTTCTTTTTAACCACCAGCCATAGGTTAAACGCATGACGAGGAATACAACCCGGGAACCAGACCACATAAAACCAATCAACCTTATTATCATGCGGACGAATTGAATTCCATACAACTCTAGCAGAAAAGGGCTGGATAACCCCATCCGAGGACTTCCATTCAATTGTATCCATAGTTCCAGCCGATATAGAAGGAGCAGCAATACTCAATAAATTTGAATACTTACTTGATAAATCAATCGGCCAAACCAAGCTTCTAGAGACCATAACATCAGCAACCTTGGAGGACGGAAGCAATCCAGCCCGATGAATATCTCTATAAGAAACAACTTCAGCAAGCGGACTCAAGTGGCACCAATGATCATACCAAATCGATGTTCGCTGCCCATCACCAATTTTATGCCAAATAAACTTCCGAATTATATGACGAAGCTGAAGCACCTTCCTCCAAGCCCAAGACATGTTACCACGACATGGAATATCCCAAAAGTTACGATCATTAATTTTGTGAATATGAATCCAAGTCACCCATAAAGAATTCTTTTTATTCAAAAGCTTCCATATATGAGCTGCCATAAGGGCTTTATTAAACGAATCCAACCTTCGAATACCTAAACCACCCTCGTCTTTAGGCAAACAAACCACCTCCCATGCTACCTTCGAATTACTTTTCCCGGAATTTCCTTGACTCCATAGAAAACACCTCATAATTTGCTCAATTTCAAGGAGAATACGAGTAGGAAGAATAAAAACCGAAGACCAATACACGTTCATAGAAGAAATTATCGATTGCACCAATTGAAGCCGACCCGCAATGGATAGAGACTTATTCTTCTAATCATGAGTACGGCTTCGAACTTTATCAATCAACTCCTTGCAATCCCGATAAATACGTCTAGACGGGACTAAAGGAACTCCAAGGTACTTTACCGGAAGTCTTCCCTCCTCAAAGGGTATAACCTAAAGAATAGAAATTTTAGTATGATTAAGAACATTGCAAAAATAGGCCGTGCTTTTAGGGAGGCTAGGAATCAGCCCGGACACCTCCTTGAACTCATCCAACGCATCCATAATGCATTGAGCTGAAAGGACATCACCATGGGAGAACAAAAAAAGATCGTCCGCAAAACATAAGTTAATTAACTCCATTTCCGAACAAAAACGGTGATAAGTAAAGTTTTCATTATCCCTCACACGTCTTCTCAACATCAACGTAAGAACTTCCATGACGATAGTAAACAAATAAGGAGATAAGGGGTCCCCTTGACGAAGCCCCCTCCTACCTTTAAAATGCCCATGAAAAGATCCATTAAGACTAATGGAGAACGAAGTAGTGGTGACACATTCCATGATCCATAGAATCATCTTTTCATGGAAACCAAACCCCGTTAGAGCGGCTTTCAAAAAATTCCAATCCACCGTATCATAGGCCTTTTGAATATCCACCTTAAAAGCACATCTAGGATCACCACGATCCAAGTGATAGTTATGCATTAATTCGTGAGTAAGAAGAATATTATCCGTAATACTACGATCCGGAACAAAAGCAGATTGGTTAGGGCTAATAATAACTTTCAAGCTATTTTTAATACGATTAGCAATAATTTTGCTAATACACTTGAAAATGACATTACAACAAGATATAGGCCGATAATCCGTTACCTTCATAGGAATTTGAACCTTAGGTATAAGAGCAATATACGTATGATTAAGCTCCTTAAGAAGCTTTCCATTCGTAAAAAACTCTTTAACAGCATTGATCACATCATGACCAACGATCTCCCAAGCCTCCTTGAAAAAAGCAGCCGTAAACCCATCCGGACCCGGAGATTTATCATTCCCCATTGAAAATAAAGCATCCTTGATTTCCTTATCACTAACATTTAGAATCATATCATCAGCCATATTACTAGAAAGGACCTTATCAAAAAGATTGTTAGTGTTCAAAGGCGAAGTAATCCCCTCTTGACCAAGGAAACTCTCATAATGAGTAACAAATGCAGTAGACACATTCTCATTAGCAAAAACGTTACCTTCAACATCAGTAACAACATCAATTCGATTCCTGCTAACTCTACCTTTTACCGCCTTATGAAAAAACGCAGAATTAGAGTCCCCTTCTTTTAGCCATAAAACTTTTGCCTTTTGTTGAAGAAAACGCTCCTCCAGTACAATCGCTTGATTATAAGCTTGAACATACGCCACCTCCTCCTCCCGAAGATCAAGATTAAAAGGATCCAAATCTAAATCCGTTTGAACCTTGTCCAATTCAGCACGTAACCTAACCACATTATCATGAAAATTACCGTGCTCATGAAGAAGCTTTCGGAGAGGATTCTTTAAGTTTTTAAGCTTTTTAACAAGACGAAACATCCAAAAACCTGAAGAGTTCATGTTCCATCCTTCACTCACCACCTCTTTAAATTTGCTATGAGAAGTAGTAACATTAGCGAATTTGAAAGGTTTAGGAGAGGGTTTAGTAACAGTAGGGATAACCAACATAGCAGGAGCATGATCCGAAATCCGGTATGGTTTAAAAATAGCATGAGCACCCATAAACATGTTGATAAATTCATTGTTTCCCATAACACGATCAATTTTCTTAAACAGCCCATCAAAACCCCTCGGCTTTTGGGTCCAAGTATAGTGCAGCCCCGTACAAGAAATATCCTTAACTTCTATTTCATCAATGCATTCTTTAAATTCACGCATAGCAATATCCATCCTAGATGAACTTGCTGTACTATCATCCAAATTGAGAGCAGCATTAAAATCCCCTAACATACACCAAGGCCGCTGCCTAATGAAGTGATTATGAGCACATAAGTTATTCCATAGAACACGCCTAGTAGAATAACGATTATGCCCATAAATAAACGAACAAAACAGCTCCTTCTTTTCAAGACGCAGCCACAAACGAACATGAATAACTTGGTCACTTTGAGAGATAACCGAGACATCAACATCATACTTATTCCAACCAATGATAATACGCGTACCTTTAGAACACAGATTACCGTTGGAAGTCCAATCCCAATGCTTAAAAACGCTAGTACAAAGTTTAACTAAGTTAGAGTTCTTCGCATGAGATTCCAAAATAGCACACATAGATAGCTTATAGTCATAAATGACTTGACGAACTTCACTTTGCTTAGGGGAGAAATTCAAACCCCTAATATTCCACGAGGCAATATTAATCATTGGTAACTTCATTAACGGGAGTGCTTGCCCCCGGAACATTTGAAGTAATCTTTCCATCACGACCAACCTGTAATTCCTCATCAAGATCATCATCACTGAAATTCAAAACATCATCCTGTTTTAACAAAGAATCAACATAGGTATCATTATCATCCTCATTGTTTAAAGGACCATACGAATTGGATACACTAATTTCCGGAGTTTTAGATGTATCTTTTAGAGCCTGTTTAGAAGGTTCACCCTTATCCACACGTCTAAATTGTGGCTGCGGTTTTGACAAGCGAACACCAGCAATCTTCGTTTGTCGATTTTTATTCTTATGTTTCTTCTTTTTCACTTCAACAAAACCCTCCTCATCCACCTTCTCAGCCGGAGCTACCTTTGGTAACTTAGGGCACTTATCGGAATGATGATCAAAGATCATACAAGTAGAACACCGAGGAGGATTCCATTCATATTCAATGTTAATTGTTGCAAGCGTATGACCATTCTCTTTGTCAACCGGAATGGCAATCACCAGGGATTCTACCAATTCTTTTTCAGCCGATACCTCAATCAATGCACGTGCATATGTACTTTTGCCCCATGAACTTAAGCACATAGTACTAGTGTAGGAATCAAGAGTAATTGGCTTACCAAGTTGCGTGGTAATCAAACTCAGCCCAATCTCCGAGTACGCAACAATTGGAACATGGTGTAATTTAATCCAAACAGGAGCTTTCCTAACCTCCGCTTTCTTCAAATCCGTGTTGGGAGACCATACATTCAAAATTAAAGGAACTGTGCGAATCAACCATGGCCCATCTTCCAACACTCTATCCATGCCCTCCTTGGTCTCGAATTGAAACAAGAAAAAATCATCATGGAGTTGAGTACGTCTCAATCCATATTTAGCCCAAGTATTCTTCACATAATTTTCTACAAGAGGGAACGCAAGACGCTTACCAATGAAGAAACCATATAACGTATTAGAAAACCTGGATTTAACTTCCTCAACCGCCTCAAATGGAATCGCCACAGCAGCACCTTCAACTACTTCTTCATTCCTAAGTTCTTTTATTTCAACTACTTCTTCATTCCTAAGTTCTTTTATTTTAACAACCCTCTTATTAGACTTAGTTTGAAGAACAGAGGCAAAAGTACCATGCTGCGACCCTATCTTCTCACCTCCAAAAATTTCATCACTACATGAACGAACCCCACTGGACGAGGCATTCGTCTTCATAGTATTATCAGGTCGCGACTGGTTCACCACCTGACGAATCAATCCATCCTTTGACGTAACAAACGTGCCAGCGTTCGACACAAAAGAATTATGGTTTGGTGAAACCCTAATCACATTAACATCACGTTCTTTTAAAGTTTCCATACGACTGACAAAATCGTCCAATACTTCTTTAACACCGTTTACCATGCAGCATGAAAATCACAAACCGTAATAAAAAAACCCTAAAAAATTACACACCAATAGAGGCATACACAAACGAAACCCGTAGATCCACGTCTATCTACGAACGAAAATAAGCAATAGAAACTAGACACAGCGAAGCCCAAAAAAAACAATAATCTAAAACCTAATGAATCTCGTCGAGTCGAATAAAGAACTGTAAAAGAAAACTGATCTAGATGGAATCAAGATCAGAACGATTACAAGAGCGTTATCTAACGAATGGAGATCAAACAGGTAGAAGAAGATTGAAAGAAAGGAAAGAGGCAATCGCCATTCATAGCCGCCATTATTAGGGTTTTTTTTAAGACATAGACAGTCTTACTCCTGGTACACTAAAAAAAAAGGAATTATATTAGAAAATGAACAACTAGTTTTTTCTAAATAAGAAAAAGCTTATATACCCCGTCACGTTAAAGGTACGCGCGAGATATTTAACTAGGACCCGGGCTCGGGTTTTGCTTGGGATTAAACCCGAAACATATACAATATTAGATTCACTATCGAGCCCGATTCCCGATAATATCCTATTACAACGTTAACTAATTAGAGACCGAAGCTCCATCGTAGAGTGACCGAGCTCCCTTGTTCGACTCAATAAATTGAGGCTAACAAAAAGAAATATTTTATTCAAAATAAACATTTTGAAATTCAAATTTTTAGACCTAAAACGGCTAGAAAATTCTAAAAAATTCTCCATACACAAAAGGACAAACTAGGGAGCGCCCAGTCTAGGGTGGCCCCCTTTAATACACGGGCGGCCCCCTTAATTTTAAGGGGACCGCCCACCTATTTAAGGGGACCGCCCATTGGTAGACGCTCCTCTAGATTGTTTTATAAATACTGGACTTTTCCCCACTATTTTCTCACCTTTTGCACTCATTTTTTTTGATCAAAAATAACTCACACACCTCATTATAATCCTTTGATCATTTAATCATAAATCTTTGTTTCTAAGTGATCCAAGCTTAATTCCTTAAGTGCAAGAGAAGAATACTTTCATCATCAAGTGAAAAAGTATTACACCTCAAGTGTGTATTGCAATCTTGTTGCTTCCATATCATAACTTGTAAATCATTTGTAAATCTTGTAAAGTTGTGTAGTTGTTAGATCTTGGTGATTATTGTAAGTATAGTTGGATCTTGGTGATCTTTCCTAGTAGTGTTAGTTAGGTGTGATTATAGTAGTGGCTTGGTGAAGTAGTATGGTGAAGAATACTAAGGCGTAAAGAAGTTGTGTAATTGTGAAGTTGTGTTATGAAGTCGTGAAAGTAGTGAAGAAGTTGTGAAGTCGTGATAGATTGGTTCTAGCTAAGATTAGAACTCGACATCTAGCTTAGTGTCATAAATTGATATAAGCGAAAGTTGTGTACGGCTTTCTCTGCCTTAAGGGAGTTTGTTGACATAGTGAAGAAAATTCTCGAGTTAGGTGCTCGAGGAGTGGAGTAGGGCGAAGAGGTGTTTCATAACCGAACCACTATAAATCCTTGTGTTGTGGTTTGATATTTCTAACTCTTATCTCTTATTTCTTTATTTGTTCTTACTTATTTATATTATTCATATTGTGCAAGTATTGAATTCACAAAAAGTCGAATCTAAGTTTTTATAAACAAACATAAACATGCCTTAGACAGTTGAAGATCCACAAAAAGAATTACACCACCCGTGATCTGGAACTAGGTGTAGTTGTATTCGCTCTCAAGATCTGGAGACACTACTTGTACGGGACAAAGAGCGTCATATATACCAACCACAAGAGTATCCAGCATATCTTCAGTCAGAAAGAGCTGAACATGCGTCAACGTCGTTGGATAGAGCTATTCAGCGACTATGACCTCAAAATTTGCTACCATCCTGGTAAGGCGAATGTAGTAGCCGATGCACTAAGTAGGAAAGAGAGAATCAAGCCTAAGAGAGTTTGAGCTATGAACATGACCATTCTGTCGAGTATCAAGAGTAAGATACTAGCGGCTCAGAATGAAGCATCTAAGGTCGTCAATGCACCAGCAGAAATGCTACGAGGGCTAGACCAACAGATGGAACATAGGAGTGAAGGAGCATTGTATTACATGGATCGAATATGGATTCCTTTGAGGGGTGATGTAACAACCCTGATAGTAGATGAAGTACATAACTCAAGGTACTCCGTACACCCAAGAGCGAATAAGATGTACTATGATCTTAGAGACATGTACTGGTGGCCAGGGATGAAAAAGGATATAGCCTTGTATGTTAGCAAGTGCTTGACTTATTCGAAGGTTAAGGTTGAACATCAGAGGTCATTCGGCTTACTGCAACAACATGAAATCCCTGGGTGGAAATGAGAGAGAATAACCATGGACTTTATCATGAAGTTGCCAAGAACTGGTAGTGAGGATGATTCAATCTGGGTCATTGTGGACAGATTGACTAAGTCTGCTTATTTCCTACCCATTCGTGAAGATCTTAAGATGGATAGACTAGCTAGACTCTACCTCAATGAAATTGTGGCAAGGCATGGTGTGCCAATATAAATAATATCCGACCGCGATAGTCGCTTTACGTTACGATTTTAGAAATCAATGCAAGATGCATTAGGGACACGCTTGGATATGAGTACGGCTTACTGATGTGTTGTTGTGTAGGTTGAATTTATTAATTACCAAGTTTTAAATTTATATTTAGCCGACTTATCCTAAAAAAATACTTTAACGGGCAGTGTTCCTGGTCAAGATGGAGTTTCGCGGTAAGTAGGGTGTCGAACACTAAGAGCGAGAAAGTTAACCTTATATTCTATCAGTATTTTAGTTAATCTATTAATTAATCTAGTTAATTCTAATTACTTGTTAAACCTATGCTAAACCTAGTTCTAATGATAAAGGAGGGTTTTCAGCCTGAGAGACTGGCATAGGTTTTATGGTGACTAAAATCAATTCAATACAGAATAATCACGCAAGAAGATAATCAGAAGATAAAAGAGCGGTACAAGCCAAATGATAGAAAACTGTGTTATCCATATTAAATCCGATTAAACGCTGGTTTGTATGTTTAGTGCAATGAGTGCTTATCTCGAGGCGGCATATCATTCTTAAGACTTAGTTGGGACATCATCCTAAGACCTACACACGTTGAATCCTATCATAATTAACGCATCCGCATAAAGCATCTTTTTAATTCAATTACAATTTATCTTAGGGATTAAAGCAATGGTGATCTTGTTAAACCGTAGCTCATCAGGACTTTACCCACTTACTGGTTGACGACATTTTATATATTGGTAGTTCACTGTTCAAGTCTTTACCAATGATTAAGAATGTACTTGTTGATCCAAGGGTCACTTGCCAGGCCAACTAAGCTCACTAATCTAAAGGTAAAGATAGAACATTATTTGTGATCCTATTGGTCCAGATATATAAAACACGATATGGAGAGCTATTCTAGTATCTAGATTACTTGGTCAATTTCACTAGACCCAGTTGAATGATAGGTCGCATATTCAAGCACATAGACAAGTATGAGGTGATAAACATAATTAAACAATCAATGATAAATTAAGCAATCGGGATTAAACAAACCAAACATTAAATCTTTATTAAGATGGCTAATACCCGAGGGTATTAGCCCATAACCATTGTAATAATACAAGTATGATTACAACGCCGTTGGTTTATGAATTGCTCGCAGATTACGATTTGTAGGAGATTAGTACCATCCTGGAAAGGCAAAGGATGTGAGCAGGTGCCGGAAGGGAACATATCAACGACTCAGAGTTAGAGCATTAGTCATGACCCATTCACCCAAAAAATTTACCATCACAAATCTCAAAACCCAAACGACGGCAATCAAGAAGAGAACATTAAAGTGGAGAACTTTCAGAGGATGATATAAAAGCATTTGAAGTACGTCCTAATGTAACTCGATGTATCAAGAATCAAAGTTGGTTACCACTCTTTGGTAATTTAGGGGACTTAATCATGCATGAATCCCACAAATCAAAATATTTCATTCACCCAGGTTCTGACAAGATGTATCAAGATCTAAAGAAACTCTATTGGTGGCCTAACATGAAGGCAATCATCGTTGAATATGTTGGCAAGTGTTTAACATGCTCTAGTGTTAAAGAAGAATGTCAGGAGCCATCCGGCTTACTGATACAACCAGATATTCCTACACGGAAATGGGAAAGAATAACGATGGACTTTGTTACAAAACTACCCAAAACCTCAAACGGACATGACATAATTTGGGTCATTGTAGATCGCCTTACCAAATCAGCACATTTCATCCCTACCAGAGAGACAGATACTATGGAAACTCTTACAAGGCTATATATAAAGAAAATAGTTTCACGGCATAGAGTGCCAATATCTATCATCTCGGATCGTGACAGTCATTTCACATCCAAATTCTGGCAGTCAATGCAGAATGCTTTGGGTACTCAACTAGACATTAATACGGCATATCATCCTGAAACCGATGGACAAAGTGAAAGAACCATCCAAACACTCGAAGATATGCTTCAAGCCTGTGTTATAGATTTTGGAAACGGATGGGAGAAACACTTACCATTGGTAGAATTTTCTTACAATAACAGTTACCATGCCAGTATTAAGGCAACACCATTCGAGGCACTTTATGGTCGAAAGTGTAGATCACCTGTCTGCTAGGCCGAAGTTGGAGATGTTCAACTCACGGGACCAGAGATAATCCATGAAACCATCGTAAAGATAGTTCAAATCCGATAACGCTTGCAAGCTGCAAGAGACCGGTAAAGGAGTTATGCCAATGTAAGGCGAAAGCCTTTGGAATTCCAAGTCGGAGATTGTGTTATGTTAAAGTGTCACCTCAAAAAGGTGTCATCCGATTCAGAAAGCGAGGAAAGCTTAACCCCTGGTACATTAGACCATTTAAGATCCTTAAAAGGATCGGACCAATGGCATATAAACTTGAGCTTCCTGAAGAACTCAGTAATGTCCACAGTACTTTCTACGTTTCTAATTTAAAGAAATGCCTATCTAACGAATCTCTCGTCATTCCAATGAAAGAGCTTCGGCTTGATGACAAACTTAACTTTGTGGAAGAACCAATATATATTATGGATCGTGAAGTCAAGCAACTAAGACAAAGTCGCATCCCTATAGTCAAAGTAAGATGGAACTCTAAAAGAGGACCAGAATTTACATGAGAATGCGAAGATCAAATTCGTGCCAAGTATCCACATCAATTTTCAAACACCACTCCATCATCTAACTAAATCTCGGGATGAGATTTCTTTTAAGGTTGGGGGACTATAACAACCCATAATTTTCCTCTATGTAATTATCCATGTATTAGATTAGATGCAATTTTCCTCAGTGTAATTTCCATCTATCAAATTAGATGCAATCATTACATGGAAAGATTTTTGCTATTCCATCCAAAATGTAACGTAACTTACATTTACAAAAGTAAAACGAGCTCATACGAACCTACCAATGCCAATTTCACCAACGTTTATATCAAGTAGTTAAGCAATATGTTCTAAAGTCCATACGTTATATATTTAACGTACAATTCAAAACGTTATATCAAAACGGATTTTAAACGTTAACGTTTATATCAAAACCCTAACTATATGTAATGTTTACATGCAAAATAAATGTACAAGCTTTCAAGGCATGTGTACAAGTGTACAATGCATAACTTTTGAATATCTTTTCCCTCTAAAACCATGGTACAACTCTCTAAAGCTTAAAGTATAATCTAATAATGCACAACATTCAAATAAGCTCCATTTCCTCCTAAAATCTTAAGGCATTTCGTAACATCTTTTAGGCATGAGTTACAACTTTCCTAAGCACCATATTTAAACATTCTTTCCCTCCATTTCAGCCCCATACTCATCCTAAAAAGTAAAACCCTAACTCAAAAACCCTAATGAACCTGTCACCCCTAACTAGCTCGAACCATGTTTAAACCAAGAAACCACCCTTCTCCATGACACACCACCTTGCTAGCCTCCTTTCACCTACTTGTCACCACCTTGTCACCACCAAGCAACCACCCTACCACCTCCATCACCACCCTTGCTCACCAAGTAAAACCCTTGTCACCTCCTTTAATTTTTGAACCATCTCCACCACCCTACACCACTCCATACTACTTTCCTAACTTCCATTAGTCACTACTAGCCCTCCTTAGTTATGTTAGCTAGCCCTTGGCCACTACATAAGTAAACTTGGTCACCACTCTTTCTTTTACCTTATATATACACGCATACATATACACCCTTAAAATTCATCACTAAGTTTCATACTACTTCAAAATCATGATCTAACCAAGCCATACAAGAGATGAAAGGAAAGTATAAGCTATTTAGAAGCCAAGGTTAAGAAGAAAGAAGCTCTTGATTCATCGCATAAAGTCTTCGGGTTATAAATTGCTCATTTCAACCCATTTCATCAATTCGTGTACTAGTAAGCCTTTTTCACTCGTTCAATAAGCTCTTGTATTGTTTTAGATTATAAATAAGCTCCTATACATCCTTATGATCACATGAAATAAGCCCTTAAACCCTAAAGCTTACTCATTTGGTTTTCCTAAACCAAATGCGCCTTTAAACCCCTAAAAGCTCTTTTGTGAATCTAATAAGCTATAAGCTATAAGCTATTGTAATAAGCTATATCTATAAGATCACTTATCACTTTTATAATCATTAAAGTTAATCCTAAAAGCCCTAACCCATCGGGTTATTTTTTCTAAACCAGACGTGCATATTTTAGATTTTTAAGCTCATAAGCTCTTTTCGTAAACTACAAGCTCGTAAAACATACATATTTTAGCTTATAGTAATAAGCTATAAGCTAAAAAATTGATTTTGAGATCAAAAATACAAAGATTATAAAATTTGGACTAAAAACGCAAAACATTTCATGCATAGGGGTATATATTGTAACTTTTGAAATTATTAAACTTTTGGGCCAAAAATGTAATTATCCAAAAGTTAAACTTCAGGGGTTTGTTTTTCCGTACTCTAAAGTTAAGGGTTTAAATGTTTAAAAATATATTTGAATGGTTAAATTTGTAAATTAATATATACCAAGGGTATATATTATCATTTTCATATTCTCAAGGGTATAAAATGTAATATTGTTATATTAATTATAAAAATATATTTAAATATTATAAGACTCGATTTTATTAAAGCCCGACACATTTGTCGTTATCATTCGACGATCAAAACACTATAAATCAATTATGTTATATATTTAACATAATTCATCATCCACTAGCTTTTGAAGAAACTTAAAAAGATAAAATCTTATCATTTAATCTATAACGTATCACTTTACTAGGGAGTTTCATGTGAGAGGTTTCATTTGGGTAGACGTTTTGACGAGTTGCTGGATTTATGATTTAAAGTGTCCTAGCTCCTCAAACGTTTACTACATGACCTCTGGATTATGATAGCCCGAACAGTGATACGATGTTTTCACAAGTTAATAATCCAAATGAACATTTACGTTAAACTTTATAAAATAAAGTTTTGAAACAATCAAACTAAGACTTGACATATTACCCCAGGTTGCGTGACGAGGCTGTTTACTTCCATTTGAATTAAATTTTAAATCAATCAACTACCTTATCAAGGTGAGTTCATAGTCCCACCTTTACATGTTTTCTAAATCCCGTGGGGAGATACATGCTATAAACCATGAATACAAGTGTTTTCAACTGTATGCTATCCTGATATATTATTGCCTAAGTACCTCCATTTGCCATAAGGCCCCACTATCATGAACCATTAATTACTTGTAACCGAACGTACTGGTTAAGTAAGAGCGAATGCCGTGAATAGATCTATTAGGACTGAACTTCCCCGTCCGGGTAGATAACAACGCACTACCATACAGATGCATTTCATTTGAGGAACTCCGGGTGTTTGGCAAAGCACCCGCTGGGGCAAATAACTTGTGAATATCTTAAGGCTTCGGTGTCATGAGCTTAGTGCAATAATATAATATTGTTTCCCATGATAATTGTATTCGTTGCAATTATTACATTTACATTGACTTGTATTCAACTATTACATTTCAAACCTATGAATTTCACTCAACCGTTGTGTTGACCCTTTTAGCATGTTTATCTCAGGTAATTGAGCAAACTATGACACGGAGTGGCATTGGACTTGAGGACGTCCAAACTTGTTATCATTCAACTTTTATGTTTTCAATGTATTTTGGGTCCTCCTTTTTAAAAATTCTGAAATAATATTGAATGATAACTAAATTTTCCAAAACGTCTCTTTTGAGTTGTTTTCTATGATTATGACTGTTGATTCATGAACTAATACCCCAAATTAGCTTTCGCTGCTATATGTCAAATATCGGGGTGTTACATAGGACTCCTTGAAAGGAGGTCTTGGGGCATTAGGTTATATATCGCATATATCTCATACATCTCATACATCTCTAATCATAGTTTAACCTAATTCGATTAGCTTTAAGGTTTTGTAAATCCTAACACTATTAAGAGTGTTCGTATTATATTGAGGCTGAAAGTTTGGTAAACTATTTGTTATTAATCTTGTTCATTATTGTTTCATTAAAATTCTTTTTAGTATCATTGACTAGATTCCGCATAGTCTTTGATATTCATAATCAAAGTTTCTATCATAGTTGTTTTAGATTTATTCAATACAACTTAGCCTTATACAAGCTAAGCAAGATCTATTCTATTGGGATCAACAAGTGGTATCAGAGCTTGTGAGAAGCTTTGAATAAGAAGAAACATTACTACACACAAGATCTACTTTTTCAAGAAGTAATGGATTCTCAATCAACTCAAACCATTAAGCTACCTATACTCCAACCTGGCGAGTATGATCTCTGGAAGATGAGAATGGAGTAGTACCTACAGTGCATTGATTACACTCTATGGGAGATCGTAGAAAATGGTAATGCACCTATTGTAACAAAAACTATTGACGGTAAGAAGACTGTTATCCCTCCTATAAGTGTTGAAGAGAAGGCACAAAGAAGGGCAGAGTTGAAGGCAAGAAGCACTTTGTTGATGACCTTACCTAATGAGCATCAATTAAAGTTAAACTCATACAAGGATGTTAAGACACTGATACAGGCTATTGAGAACAGATTTGGAGGTAATACTGCTACAAAGAAAACTCAAAAAAATCTTCTGAAGCAGCAATATGAAAACTTTGCTACATCTAGCACAAAAGTGATTGAGCAAACCTATGAAAGGCTTCAAAAGCTAATTCGTCAATTGGAGATGCATGGTGAAGTTATCCCTCAAGAAGACATCAATAAGAAGTTCTTGAGAAGTTTGTCACAAGAATGGACTTTGCATACTATTGTGTGGAGGAACAAACCAGAGATTGAGACACTGAGTTTGGATGACCTCTTCAACAACCTAAAGGCTTATGAATCAGTGGTCAAGGGGACATCTAGCTCAACCACAAACTCACACAATGTAGCCTTTCTGTCCTCTAGCAGCACTAACAGTGCAACTAAAGCAGTTAATACTGCTCAACGTGTTAATACTGCTAGCACTCAGGGTGCTGCTGATAGCTCAACAACTATTAAAAATTTGAGTGATGCTGTGATTTATTCCTTCTTTGCTAGCCAACCAAGTATTCCACAGCTTGATAATGATGATCTACAACATATCTATCCTGATGATCTAGAATAGATAGACTTGAGGTGGAACATTGCTATGCTGACTATGAAGGCAAGAAGATTTCTGGAGAATACTGGAAGGAAGCTGGACATGGCCAACAAAGAAAGAATTGGGTTTGACAAGTCCAAGGTGGAGTGTTTCAATAGCCATAAGAGAGGACACTTTGCAAGGGAGTGAAAGGCACCCAGGAATCAAGACAACAGGAACAGGGAGCCTACTAGAAGGAATATGCCAGTTGAGGCAACTACTTCAAATGCCTTAGTGTCTTAGTGTGATGGCTTTGGCTATGATTGGAGTGACCAAGCAGAAGAAGGTTGGTATGTGCTTAATTACACATACCTTTTGCCTATAAAAACGAGCCTAAATGACCAAAAACGGACATAAAATGCCAAATATATGTGTGTTTTGCTATTTGTGTTGTGCAGGTAACGGATATTCAGAAAAGGACAAAAATCAAGCCAAAACGGACAAAACCAACCACGGAATGGAAAGAGCATAAAAAGTGAAAGTCAACCAAAACTAAAAGTCAAAGTCAAGTCAAAGTCAACCCTGAGACACGGTAATAAAAAGAGCATCAAAAAACAAACTCAAAAACCCAAAAATGTCAAAGTGGGCCAACCCGTAACCATTTTAGTGGGCCGGGTCAGCCCACTATTATTACTAAATCCCTAAACCCACTAAAAGCCCAAACTAGATCCAACAATTATCCATATAACCCAAAACCTTCTTTAAAATAAACCTGGCCCAAATCCTAATATAAGCCCAAATACCCATTTAACCCTGTTAGCACAAAACCCTTTTACACTTTACACCGTTAGTCGTCAAAGACTAACATTGTTATTCCAAAAAGACTAACGATGCAACAACCTCACAAACTCAAGGACCAAATGTATTAATTCCCCTAACATGCTCACCCACTACACCACAAACTCCTTTACACCAGTGGTCCTTCTCCCCTTTATACACCCTTAACTCTCGTTAACTATAAAACACGGTATATCTCTCCTAAAACCCATTTCCCACCTAAACCCTTTTCACTCTCCTATCACTCTCACCTCGACCTCTCCCCTACAACCTACCAAACCCATCACTCTCACCACCTCACCCCACTCTACAAAACCCCAAATACCACCTTGCCAATCCCTAACATCCCTATTCGTTAAAGAAAAGAGACAAGAAATTAAGGGCTGTGATGAAAAGACTTGGTGGACAAGACTAATGAAGGGCCAAGATTAAGGCTTTGGAAGCCTCTCACACAACAAGCACAAGTAGCACACCCTGCACCTTAGTTTTTTTTATATATAGTTTAGGCTTTCATTGTAATAGGGAGTTAGTTTTAGGTTTTAATTGTTATGCTTTATTTTACAGCTTATTTACTGCTTATTGTAATTTTCCTTTGAAGTCTTGTAACCTTTTTCAATTATTAATGAAATTTAGCTTTTTCTTAAATTCTGTCTTAATATTTCAGTTTTAATCTTCTTATTATGCAATGTGTTTTCATTTAAAGTAAACTCAATAAGCTCTTATAATCAAATGTTTCTCAGATAAACTTTCTCATAAGTTTTTTTTTTGTTCCTATTCATAAATTCACCTAAAAAAATTACCTCAGCTAAAATGTTGGATGATAAGCCAAAAAGGGATGGGCTTATGGACACTACTAGCTTGTCTTTGACAAGCTAGAGTTTTGTATAATAGCTCTAAAATCCTTTTATACCCTTGTTTGTGCAAAGGGTTTTGTAAGTTTTCACTTTTACCTTTCTAGCTTATTTACTGTTTGAATGCTTATTTCTGCTTATGGCTTATTATTCTATGCTTAGTTGTGCTTAATCTGTCTAATAGCAGCTTATTAGGCCTAGTTTTTAGTTTAGAATTAAACTGTTTTGAGTTTTATAAGTTTCTATCATTTTTAAGTCAAATATGCTTATTAGGATAGCTTATTATTTAGGGCTTACTTCTTGTTAAGATTTGCTAAATTAGTCTTAATACACTTAATGCTTAACCTGTCTTTGCTATAAAAGCTTATTTGAAATCTTTTTGAGCTTAAAAACATAATCTGTCAACTTAAGGGAGTGTTTGGCATAAGGTTTAAATTCATAGTTAAAACAGTTTTGGTCATTTCTAGTTAACTAAACATAGTTTAGATTCATTTATTATCACTTTTAGATCATTATTAGTTAAGATTTAATCATGCTCTAAGTAGTTTGTAAGTTTTCATATGCAAAAATTTCTTAATTGTGATAATTTTTAGTTTAAGAGTGCTTTGCTTTTGATTTTAAGTTTAGAGATTTAAGTAGGTTATTTTTAAGTTTAATATGCATCATATTTGGAGTTTAGAATCTGGTATTCAAGTTATATACACTGTTTCATTCATTTTAAAGGTTTGGGTCAAAATAGTTTTTACAAGTAAGAAATGGGTTGGTTTTTGGTGAATTTTAGGATAAAAATTAGGTAAGCTAATGTTTGTTACAGCTTTTAAAATTTAGTTGCACAAGTAGGTAGTAGTCCATTCTCAATCTGTTTTAGCTTATTAGGGATTCTAAAGCTTATTTGTCAGCTTATTCTTGGGCTGCAATAAGCCATTTTTTTCTTAAAAACCAAAATTAGTAGTTTAAGCCCCCTTTTGCATTTTAAGTTTCTAGCTTAATCCTTTAGGTAATTTAGCTTATTTTTGATACTTTATGCTTATTAGGTTTAGGGATAAGTTTGTTTTCAGCTTATTTGCAATTCTTAGTTCTTATTTGTTAGCCTCAAAATATTAAGTCGAACATGAAGTTCGTCCATTATGTATTTAAGTCTCGGTCATTCAATTAGTTAACGTTGTAATAAGATAATATCAGGAATCGGGCTCGATAGTTAATCTAATATTGTATATGTTTCAGGTTTAATCAAAAGCAAAACCCGAGCCCGAGTCCTAGTTAAATATCCCGCGCGTCACTTAATGTGTCGGGGTATATATATAACTTTTCCTCCTAGGAAAAGTTAGTAGTTGTTCATTCTAAAATAATCTTTTCATTTTCCTATTTTCTCTCATCTCATCTCTCTCTCTCTCTTCTTTCTCTCTCTACAAAACAACTCACCTCTCTTCTCTTTTCTAGTTCTAATTCGTTAATGATATATATGTTATGAAGTGTTAACGGGATCCTACAATTGGCATCAGACCTACGTGTGGATTCGTGGTTGATTCGTATGGTTAAAAGAGATCAAATTCTTCCTTATTCTTAAAGAAAATAAGCCCACGACTCATAGCTTATTTTGGGCTTATTAGTTGGTTAATCTTGCTGTTTTTCTTGTTCTACATGCTAAGGAAGTAGTATTGGTGCTATTACAAGTGATAAACAAAGCTCAAGTTTGATTTCAAAGTTTAAAGGTTCGAATTTTTTTAGTTTTCTAAGTTGTGGGTTGCCTTATTTAGGAAGATCCTCAAAGATATACGAGTAAATGTGTGGTTTAACTTAATAAGCCATCTTGGTACTACTTAGTTCTAGCTTGGATCGTGGTTTAAAAGCTCATTTGAAGAAATTTTGTAAAATTCGTCCTTGGTGTTCATCATGGTGAGTTGGTGAAGAAGGGGAAAAGATCCACAAATTAAGGAAATAGTCAAAGGCGATTTGTTGACCAGTGGTGAGTTGACTTTAATAATAAGAAAAAAATTTGTGGCGGTTTGTTCAAATTAGTGGCGAGTTGCTTGTTTATTGGTGGCGAGTTGACAAGTCAAGGCGGTTTGATTATTATATTGAGCAAAATGAAATGTTACCATGCCCATTTTTAAAGACCACGGCGAGTTGCTTAAGTTCTTGGCGGTTTGCTTATCAAAAGGAAGGCAGCGGTTTGATTATTTTATTTAGGCGGCGAGTTACTTATTGGCAGCGGTTTGCTAAGACAGAATTGGCGGCGGTTTGCTAAGACAGAACAACAACGGTTTGAGATTTAATTGTTGCTAAGACAGAACAGAACATTATCCAGACGACACCCTTTTTAGCGACACTTTTTTACAGAAAAATTTGAGTAATATGTAATTTTTTATATAGCATTTCTAACTTATTTTTACATCAAATTCAAATTTTGGTAATAGGGTAAAAAAAATTTCGGTCGACACCTTTTTAGCGACACTTTTTGGCGGGAAAAATTAAGTAAAATATAATTTTTTCTATAGCCTTTTTAGCTTATTTTTACACCAAATTTAGATTTTGGTAATAAGGTAAAAAAAATTTCTTCATAATCCAACTGCGCCGAATTCCAAACAAATCATCAAACCATAAGCCAAAACCAAAACCATCAATTAAACTGCATTAATCATACAAGAAACAAACCTCAACAACAATCGATTATTCATTCACGGTTTTCTATTGATTTTGTAAAATCCCGTTAAATCATTTATCAGTTTTAATCATAGACGTGTAAAATCCCGTGAACGAGAATTGCATACATAACCACAACAACATCAATCACATCATATCCACTTAAGATCCAACAACTTTCACACTTCATAGTTAATATCCATTCATTCATCATGTCTACTCCAGTCAATACATCCTCAACAGATAGTCAAATGCATAACAATATCATGGCAGCTGGTTCAAAAGATCGTCCACCGATGCTTGGACCAGGAAGATATTCTCAGTGGCGTTCACGTTTTCTATGGTACATTGACACTAAAGCAAATGGTGAATATCTGAGGAAATGCATATTTGATGGTCCATACAAGCTAACTAGCGTAGTAATTGAAGCTGTTGCTGCAACAGTAAATGCTCCAGCAGTACCAGAACATGACGAAGCTGAGACAGTACACAACATGTCTGAAGAGAACAAACTGTATTTTAAAGCTGAAAAGGAAGCTATTTTCTTGCTTCTAACTGGTATTGGAGATGAAATCTACTCAACTGTTGATGCATGCAACACTGCTAATGAGATGTGGACAGCCATTGAAAGACTACAACAGGGTGAATCATTGAACATTCAAGACGTCAAGACTAATCTGTTCTGGGAATTTGGGAAGTTTACTTCTCGAGATGGAGAATCCATGGAGTCGTATTACTCACGGTTTTACAAATTGATGAATGAGTTGACAAGGAACAACTTGCAAGTTACAACAATGCAAGTGAATGTTCAATTTCTTCAACAACTTCAACCAGAATGGTCAAGATTTGTGACGGTTGTCAAGCAATCAAAAGAATAGATAAGCAGGGATTGGAAGCACATTACGGTTTCATGGCAAAGATTCAGGAAGTCTTACCTGCAGAATCAAGTTCTACTGATACGCCATTGGAACAGGTACAAAACAATGATGAAAAAGAATGTGTTTGCCAATGAAAGACAACATTCTGCGAAAATTCTGTCAGAATGTGACTGAGAGCGTACTGGCTTTAATTAATTTCATTAACTTCACCCATTTTTAAACACAACTCTTTCATTTTATACAAAACTCTCTCTTTTTATAAAAACTCGTATACGTTTATGGGCATAGATTTAGAAGGAGAAGAAGAAGTTACTAGCCGTAAGAAGACTTTTATTAAACGAGCGATTGCGTTTATTAAGAATAGACGCCGAGCAAACCGAGTGACAAGAAACCACATAACTCGAGATCGTTATGGTGCTCATGATCGTTTAGTTGCCGCTTTTTTTAGCGACGAACCGATGTAGGATGAAGTAAAATTTCAGAAGACGTTCCGAATGGCTCGCCCTCTTTTCAACGAGATAGTTACTGCTGTAATTGATCACGATCCATTCTTTCGTAATAATTTTGATTGTACCGGAAAAGAAGGCATTTCCGGGTTGCTAAAGTGCACATCTGCAATTCGTCAATTGGCATATGGTGTTCATGCTGAGTTTCTAGATGAATATATGCAAATTAGCGAGAGAATTTCGCATCTAGCTCTTGATCATTTTTGTGAATCTGTTATGCAAATTTATGGGCCTGAGTATTTGAGAAAACCTACGGTGACTGATGTCGAAAAACTATATTTGCATCACGAAGAAAAGCACGGGTTTCCGAGGATATTAGGAAGCCTTGATTGTACGGATTAGGAGTGATTCGGTTGTCCGTACGCATTTAAAGCGCAATACGTTAGACGTGATCATGGTCCGAATCCCTCATTTTGCTTGAAGCTGTTGCGTCGCAAGATTTATGGATATGGCATGTTAGCCTCAAAATGTTGAGCCGAACAGGAAGTTCGTTCATTACGTGTACGTGTCTCGGTCATTTAATTAGTTAATGTTGTAATAATATAATATCGGGAATCGGGCTCGATAGTTAATCTAATATTGTATATGTTTCGAGTTTAATCCCAAGCAAAACTCGAGCCCGGGTATTAGTTTAATATCCCGCACGTTACTTTAATGTGTCGGGGTATATAAGTAACTTTTTCTCTTTGGAAAAGTTAGTTATTTCATTTAATATATCTTTCTTTTTCTATTTTCTATTTTCTCTCATCTCTCTCTCTCTCTTCTTTCTCTCTCTACAAAAACAACTCATCTCTTTATCTCTTTTCTAGTTTGATTCTTGTATGATGTATGTTATGAAGTGAATATCGGGATCCTACAATTGGCATTAGAGCTACGTGTAGATTCGTGGTTGATTCTAATGGTTGATTAAGCTTAAATTCGTGGTTAAAAAAACTTATTTGAGTGATTATGCAAAATTCGTCCTTGGTGTTCTACATGGCGGTTTGATAGTCAAAGGAAACAAGATCCTTGATTTAAAGGAAAAAGTCAGAGGCGATTTGTTGAATAGTGGCGAGTTGTGTTTAAATATTAGAAAAAAATTACACGGCGAGTTGTTGAAACTTGGTGGCGAGTTGCTTATTGTATGGCGGTTTGAACAGGTTAGAGGCGAGTTGATTATTATAGTGTGCAAAACCAAACGTTACTCTGCCCAAATTTTGTTTCCACGGCGAGTTACTCAATCAAACTTGACGGCGAGTTGTGTTTTTCAAACGGCGAGTTGCCATTTCCACGGCGAGTTACCATTTTTATTGACAGCGAGTTGCTCACAAGGCCAGCGGTTTGAATATTTAAATCTCACAGCGAGTTACTCAATTACCAAGGCGGTTTGAATAAATTAATTGAAGGCGGTTTGAGTTATTTCTAGGTGGCGGTTTGATTTAATTGTTTAAAAAAAACAACATATTTAGCGACACTTTTTTGCGGAAAAGTTAAGTAAAATAAAAAAAAAAATTATAGCTTTTTTAACTTATTTTTACATCAAATTCAAATTTTGGTAATAGGGTAAAAAAAATTCCGGTCGACACCCTTTTAGCGACACTTTTTGCGAGAAAAATTAAGTAAAATAAAAAAATTTCTACAGCATTTTTAGCTTATTTTTACACCAAATTTAAATTTTGGTAATAGGATAAAAAAATTCATAATCTAACTGCGCCGAATTTCAAACAAATCAACAAACCATAAACCAAAACCAAAACCATTAAGAAGGACTTAACTGCACAAATCATTCACAACAATCAAACCATTAACTTCAAGCGATCATTCATTCACGGTTATCTAGTGATTTTGTAAAATCCCGTTAATCATTTATCGGTTTTAATCATAGACGAGTAAAATCCCGTGAACGTGAATTGCATTCATAACCACAACTTCAATCACATCATATCCACTTAAGATCCAACAAAATATTTCACACTTCATAATTCATAACCATTCATTCATCATGTCTACTCCAGTCAATACATCCTCAACAGATAGTCAAATGCACAATAATATCATGGCAGCTGGCTCAAAAGATCGTCCACCAATACTTGGACCAGGAAGATATTCACAATGGAGATCACGTTTTCTACGGTACATTGACACGAAACCAAATGGTGCGGGACTTAGTAAATGCATACTAAGTGGTCCATACGTGCCATCAAGTGTACTAATTCAAGCTGTTGCAGCAGCGGAAGGTCGTCCTGCAGTTTAACAACATACAGCAATTGAAACTGTATTGAACATGACTCCAGAGAACAAAGAACACTTTTAGTCTGAAAAGGAAGCAATTTTCTTGCTATTAACTGGTATTTGAGATGAAATCTATTCCACTGTTGATGCTTGTCATACAGCGAATGAGATGTGGATAGCCATTGAAAGGCTACAACAGGGTGAATCATTGAACGTACAAGATGTAAAGACCAATCTGTTCTGGGAATTTGGGAAGTTTACTTCTCGAGATGGAGAATCAATGGAGTCGTATTACTCACGGTTTTATAAATTAATGAATGAGTTGACAATGAACAACTTGGAAGTTACAAAAATGCAAGTGAATGTTTAATTTCATCAACAACTTCAACCAGAATGGTCAAGATTTGTGACGGTTGTCAAGCAATCAAAAGAAATAGACATCATCTCATATCACAAACTCTTTGAAATTCTGAAACAGTTTCAAAATGAAGTTAATGATATCCGTGCTGAGAGAACAGCCAAAGTGCAAATCCATTAGCACTTTTTGCGGCTGCTCAACCATATTTAGATAATTACTATCAAGCACCAAAACCTCAAAGAACAACTGCAACATCATCTTCCACAAGACCAAGTGCATCTACCAGACACAAAGGAAAAGAGATCACCAAACTAGTTACACCTCAATCTGAGTCAGTATCCGAAGAAGACAGCGATCCTGAACAAGCTCAGAGGGATAAGGACATGCAAAAGAATTTGGCACTCCTTGCAAAGTATTTCAAAAGGCTCTACAAACCTACCAACAACAACCTTCGAACTTCCTCAAACTCCAGGAACAAGACTGAAGATACCACACCAAGGTATAACAACAACAATCAGTCAGGGCAGTTTGAGAATCAAAGGACAATGACAGTTGTTGGGGCTAGGGAAACAGTAGGCAGTCAGGTAGTGCAACAGACTGGGATACAGTGCTTTAACTGCAAGGGATATGAGCACTATGCAAAGGAATGCAGGAAGCCAAAGCTGGTTAAAGACTACGCGTATCACAAGGAAAAGATGATGATGTGCAAACAAGCTGAATAAGGTGTTCCACTGCAAGTTGAACAAGCTGATTGGCTAGAGGACACGGATGAAGAGATTGATGAACAGGAATTGGAAGCATATTACAGTTACATGGCAAAGATTTAGGAGGTCTCAGCTGAAGAATCCAGTTCTATTGATCAGCCATTGGAACAGGTACAAAACCATGATGAAAATAATGCGTTTGCCAACGTGAGACGACATTCTGAGCAACCTGAATCCATTAACGACACATATGTTTTGGAGACGGATGATAGCAATGTCACTCCTGATTCATCAAATATATGTACTAATGATAATCAGATTGATCAAAATGCCTCAGAATGTGTTGATGAGCGTGCTGCGCTTGCTAATTTAATTGCAAATTTAACTCTTGATACTGAGGAAAACAAAACGATTTTAAAGCAATTAAAGAAAGCAAACGCATCATTGACTCAAGAACTGAAGGAGTGCAGAACTAACCTTGATGAGACTGGTAGGGCTCTGGGGGAGGCTACTAGTTGTCGGGATAGTTGTCTGATTGCACTTCAGAACAAACAGAATGAGTTTGAGAAGTACAAAGCCTTTAATGACCGGACGATTGATTATGAGATTCTTCAAACAAAGTTAAATGAAACTCTAGGACTATTAGCTTTAAAAGACATTGAAATAAAAGAAGGTTTAAAAACAAAAGCCTATGAAATTTCAGTTCTTAATCAGAAACACGATGAGTTAGTCAAAAAGAGTCTTTTAACAAAGTCACAACTGGAAGGTTATCTCAAAGAGAACACAAAGGTCATTTCGGATTTAAAGGTTAAGGAAGATAAAGATATTGACAAAATGATTGAAATGGACAAACAGTTAAAGTTTTTGAACGAAATTGTTTATACTCGTAATCAGTCAATTCAGACCATTCATATGTTAGCACCCAAATGCGCGACATATAATGGTAGACTAACCTTTGCCAATCCTAGGTACCTCAAGAAAGCTCAATCTGAAAAACCCTGTTTGTATGAGATCCCATTTGATACTTCTGATCCTGCAAACAGATTTGCCCCTGAAAGGGAAGAGACCATGACTCTTGATAACGAAAGTAGATCAAAATTGAATAAAGACATAGTGAAACCATATGATTACACAAAACAAAATAGTCTTTATGAAATTTTCAAAGCACCCTCACTGGAGTATCTTTATCAGTTGGAACGCACAAAAGAAGTTAGGAAGACAATGTGGAGAAAACCGTTTGTTAGAACAAGACCAAACATTGCTAAAAACATTGCCTTTCTACCCGTTTCGAAATCCATTAGTAAAAGTAGACAAGTTTTTAACGACATGACATTTAACATCAATCAATTTAGAGAAATTGTTGATCAAACTTGGCTTAAACATACTAGTAGCTGTTTTCGCGTGCCAACTGCTCATGATATGGAACTTTTGATAAAAACCTTATTAATGCCTCTTTCCATAAAATCACAAAATGATAGCTTTCGTTTTGAACATGAACTTAAAACGGAAATGCATGAAGATTTTGAGTACGTTAAATCCCTTGAAAAAGAGATTGACGAACTTGAATCTGAAAAGGCTGATTTTTCAAACATATATGATCTACTTCTCGAAGAGTGTGTGTCTAAAGATGTTATATGTTCATATTTGAATTCTCTGTCTAAATTAAATGCTCATGCTGAATTACAATGCATGTATCTTCATAAAGTCAAAGAATGTAAATGTCTTGCACTAAAGCTTTCGAAACAAACTGAATCTGTTAACAAAGAAGTTCATAATACGCTGTTAAAGAGTTTTGCTAAACTTGAATACACTCGATTTATCTTGAACTTGCTTTACAACATTGTAAAGAACAATTGAAAAACAACTCAGTTTGCAAAGAAAACGGATCAAATGTATTTCGAAAAGAACGTGAACAATATCATGAAATACATGATTTGAAAGCTCAAATGCAAGACAAGAACATAGCAATCAATAAGTTAAAGAAACTCGTTGAGAAATGCAAAGGAAAGTCTGTGGAAACTCAGTTTGATGTATGTGCTTAATTACACATACCATTTTCCATTAAAAACGGACTTAAAAGACTAAAAACGTACCAAAATACATTGTATTTGTATGTTTGCATTTGTATTGTGCAGGAAACGGATATTCAAAAAGAAAGCCAAAAACGACCAAACCAAGCACGGGATGGAAAAGACAAAGTCAAAAGTCAGCAACATGAAGAAAATACAACTTGAGGGACTAAAACTGCCAAACCTCAAGTTGTGTTACAAAAAGACAAGGGCTGAAATCAGAAATTGCGGGTGAAGTATAACTTTAGGGGCCGGTTCTGCCAAACCCCTAAAAGTTGTATCATAAAAGGGGCAAAGTTTACAATGAGGTTATAAGAGATGAGGGGCTAAAGCTGCCAACTTACCCAAAAACCATTTTCCCGCCCAACAAAAACCCAGGTGCAGAGTAGGGATGTCGTCCCATACCTTCTCCCTGCAAAACACTCAACACCCTAGATAAATCATTTCAACCACTCTACTATTTCCCCCCTCCCCCCTTGCTGTATAAGTGCCATGTTGGCAATCCCTCACCATTTCCAAGAAATTTCGATGGCTGTGATTGACTCCTAAGAAGCACAAAAGAAATTAAAGGTTAGGATTTGTTTTAGAATCACCTCACACAACAAGCACACTTTGTTTTTGCTCTCACAAAAGAAGCACAGTTGGAAGACCCAAAGAAGAAGACTTCGGCTATAAATAGAGCCTTTTGTAAGCCTTTGAGGCAACTAGTTAATCTTAGAATATCTTAGCTTAATTTTCAATATAACTTACCTTATTTTAAAGTCATTTACAGCTTTTACTTTCAGCTTTGTAACACTTTTAAGTTTTAATGCAAATTTGAGGTTTTAAGTCAATTTACAATTCCAAGTGTTAAGTTTCTTAATTGTGCTGTTTTGTGTTCAAAAAGCTCTCAATACAGCTTATTTATAAGCTGCTTTAATTAAGTAAATTTAAAAAGTTAAGTAGTTAAGAGAAAATCACAATAATCCACTTCAAATTCACCACGTCTTTTACTTTATGGATGATAAGGCAGTTCTAGATGGGCTTTATGGGACACGACTAGCTTGTTTTATACAAGGCTAGTGCTTGTAGAGTTCTTTGTTAAACCCTGTTTTGAGCAAGGGTGTTGTAATGTCTCTCTTTTTCTTATTTTTTTATTTACAGTGGTAGACCTGCTTATTGTGCTTTATGTCAATTACTTATATTTGCTTATGTATGCTTTATTATGATGTTTAGTGCTTATCTTGCTTAGTTGTTAGTTCAAAAGTGATTTGTGCAAATCTCTTAGTTAGTATTGTTAGTTCATTTGTTAAAACTGTTAGACTAATTCAGTTTATTTAAGTGCTTATTCTTGATTGAAGCCTGCTTATAAATGTCTTATTTTGTTATTTGATAATCTGTTTTTAATAAATTAGGATCAAATTACTTTTAATATAAAAAGAAAAATGATTTTTGAAAACTTTCAGGGGTATTTTCAACTAGCAGTACTAACCCATAGTTAGTACTGCTAGTTGTCTTTTGGAACTTTTAAAGCTAGCAGTACTAACTTAAAGCTAGCAGTACTAACTCCAAGTTAGTACTGTTAGTTAAAACTGTTAGTACTGGTAGTTCATTTTAGCTTATCAGCTTATTTAAGATTTCCTTAGCTTTTTAGAGTAGATTAAACCATTTTCCTTTACTGTCTTTAGGAGTAAGCTTATTTAAGCTTATTCGCCTTTTCAAAGCAATTTTAGTAGTTGATCGGATTGTAGCTTTTAGCTTATTTGCCATTTTAGTTTAATCTAGTTGCTTATTCTTATGCCTGAGTGCTTATTAGGGTTAGTTAAATATCTGTTTTAGCGTATTTGCTTATTTCTTGTTTCCTTGTGTTTTGTTAAAGTTAGCAGTACTAACCTTAAGTTAGCAGTACTAACCTTAAGCTAGCAGTACTAACCTAAAGCTAGCAGTACTAACTCCAGGTTAGTACTGATAGTTTATACTGTTAGTACTGTTGTCAGTACTGCTGAGTTTTTCTTGCTTAATTTAGCTTAATTGCGTTTTGAATTTGCTTATTTAGAGTTAGCTTAGCTTATTCGATTTGTCTTAAGCTTATTTGAGCTTATTTGTGTCTTAGTATAAAAGTTTAAGTGTTTTTACCATTCCTAGCTTTTAGGCCTGCTCTAGCTTATTTTCCTTGCTTCTCTTCTCGTGCATTTGCTTATTAGTGTTAGTACCCAATCATTCCTTGTCATATCCAAGCATCGATTACCAATTCGTCTTTCGATTTTCCATTCAAGCCTCGTTGGGACATAACGACCCGGAGACACCCTATACTACTTCCGGTTTCATTGGTCTCGCAGATTCTGATCCTTGTTGTATATTTATATTTATTTATATTTATTGGTATATAAACAGGGGTGAGAAGAAGCGAGTCAAATTTTGGCGCCGCTGCCGGGGAGGCAGTGAAAAAGATTATCGCTACGTATTGACAATTTGTGTTTAAATCTGTGAATATTTTCTTTATAAAAACATAAAAAGTACAAAAATATTTTTCAGTTTCTTTTATTAGTATAATTATCATCTAAAAACAAAAGAAAAAAAACCAAAAATATAAAAACATTTTCCATAAAAAGAAATAAAATTCACAAATTGGTAAAAATACCAAAATATAATATTCTCAATTGAGGTATTATCATAATAACTTCCGGTGAACTTGTTGGTTCCCAACTCGAACAAAAGATTCAAAAACTTGCCATTTGTGTCTCTTACGACGTACGACTCACCTTGAAAAGTTAAACAAGCTATAAAGTGGGTATAAGGAGGGTTGTTCCGAGGAACTACGACCCGAAAGGAGAAATAAGCTTCGCGCTATTCCTACTCCTCCGCTCACCTGTGCGTTTATCTTTTTGAGAGCTACCGTGAAGTAAGTAGATTATTTGGTTGAAGTTGTCTTATCTCATTGTCCGTTAAAATCAATTGTGAATAAATCATTGAAAAAAAAAACAAAAAAAATTTAGTGTAAATTTTCTTTTTATATTTCTATTTTGTGCATGCGCACTCGTTCTCAAGCCCGTAAACGTCGACAACAGCAAGTCCGACAACAACAACGAGTTCCTCCGAATCTTTGTTGAACCACCCGAGAAGATACTCTGGCAGATAATCGAACTAAGGCCCCCAAAAATTGTTGTTTTTAGAAATCGCGACAAATTTTGTTTTCTAGAAAATCGCTGCAGCAAATTTTGAGATCAGCATGGGTTGCTAACTCCTGTCCAACCAAGTAGTTCTTCGACAAGACAAAGCAGGACCCACATGCCCCACCGTTTAAAGTCTCAACAAAATCACCTCTACTTTGAGATATCCTAATGTTCCCGACCACATCAATTAAGTTTGATGCTTTTCCTTCTCTCACGAGGGCAGCCCGAATAAGGCTTGAGAAGAACCCCCTCGATTAATTTCAGACAGGGATGACCTCATTGCTAAATTCAAAATCCTCTTTTCCCACCTACTAAAAAGACAAATCTCGGACCTAGATACCAATCACAAACAAAGATTTGATGAGTCGTTTAGTGAGGCTTGGGATCGATTCAAAGATCTTCCCCCCGCCCCCCTCTCCGAGCATGTCCACATCATGGATTCTCGAGCTTCCCCAACTTTATACATTTTACAATTCCATAAATGTTAATGCATCAAGACTCTTTGAAACTCCACCTGCAGGGTGGTACATTTTTGGACAAAAGGCCGCTGATTGCCCACCATCTCGAGAGCAAGTCCAAAGTTTGTCACTCCCGAAGTAAAGCCATTGTTGCTAAAGTGAGTACGAGCGCTTCCACCTCCGGAGTATCTCCCGATGTTGCTGAATTGAAAGATATGGTTAGAGCTCTACTTCTCGATAGGCAGACATCTCCAGTTCCAGCTCCCGCTCCCGTAAAAGCGATTGAGCAAAGTTGTGTTACCTGCGGTGGTGCCCACTCATATCGTAATAGTCTGGCTAACCGATAGAACAATACCGAGATAAATCCAAGAATACGTCTCGTCAAGGCACCGCAACAAATTCAACCAATGAAATTCTGGTTACCGTCCGCCCCGATGGCAATCCAAATCAGACCACCGGTTTTCCTCCCATGCAACACAACAGCAAGCAACATCAGAATCGTTGGAAACCAAAACCAAAAACATGGGAAAGGCTACAACCAGGTCAAATCCAACGACCCCAGGTTCTACAACAGCCCCAATGTATCAACCCGGTTAATCACACCCAGCTTACCAACTCCAGCTATCAAGCTTCGGTGTCCCAAAATAACTGATATTTGAGAGCTATGTCAAAGCTAATGATGGGTTAAGACAAACATGCAAAACCAAATGACCAACATAACCGACTTGCTCACAAAAATCGTAAATTCCAACCAAGCTTCTACTTCAAGTTCGGGTTCTCTTCCTAGTAACACCATTGCTAACCCGAAAGGTGATGTGAAAGCAATCACTACCTGAAGCGGTGTTTCCTATAATTGACCTCAAATTTCTTCTCCTCCTAAAGCATCTTGATTTTTGAAGAGGTGCCTTATAGCGGAGTGATCGGTATATACAATAGTTTTGGATAATACCATATATGGTCGGAATTTATCGAATGCAAAGACTACAGCCATAAGATCTTTTTCTATATATACTTTTGCTAAGCTGCATTGAGAGTTTTGCTTGCAAAATAGATAGGGTGAAAGTGTTTTCCATCCTTTTCACCTAAGACTGCTCCAACTGTGAATTCGTTGGCATCACACATTTAGTTCAAATGAAAGATTCCAATTCGGGTTCATGATTACAGGAGTGCACATGAGTTTTTCTTTTAACGAATTGAATGCTTTGTGACATTCATCGTTGAATTCGAATGGAGTTTCTTTTTCAAGTAACTTAGTTAAAGGACGAGCAAATTTTGAAAAGTATTTAATGAAACGTCGGTAGAAGCCAGCATGTCCTAAAAAACCTCTAATGCCATTGACATTAGTAGGAGGTGGAAGCTTAGAGATTACGTCAATTTTGGCTTTGTCAACTTCAAAGCCTACTCCGGACACTTTGTGTCCAAGCACAATTCATTCTTTAACCATAATGTGATATTTTTCCCAATTAAGGACAAGATTTGCATCCTTAAAACGTTGAAGCATTTTGTCAAGATTATTCAAATAGTTACCGAAGGAGTTTCCAAAGACGGAAAAATCGTCCATGAATACTTCTACGGATTATTCGATCATGTCATGAAATATAGCTAACATGCATCTTAGAAAAGTAGCTGGAGCATTACATAAACCAAAAGGTATTCGCCTGTACGCGTATGCTCCGAAAGGGCATGCGAACGTTGTTTTTTCTTGATCCATAGGATCGATTGGTATTTGAAAATATCCAAAAAACCATCGAGGAAACAGAAGTATTTATTTCCTGCGAGTCTTTCTGGCATTTGATCTATGAATGGCAACGAAAAGGGATCTTTCGCTGTTGCTTCGTTGAGTTTACGATAATCAATACAAACTCGCCACCCCGTAACGGTTCTTGTTGGGACAAGTTTACGATAATCTATGATTCTGAGGGAGATACTGTTTACCTTGAGGAATTGTTAAGTGTGATCAATAGTGACCCAAATCTCCCTCCGTCACCAGTTTGTGAAATTAATGTGCCTGAAAAGATTAAATCTTCATGTGAAGATCCTCCCGACCTAGAACTCAAAGACTTACCATCCCATCTTGAGTATGCATTTCTGGAGGGTGATGACAAATTACCCGTCATAATCGCTAAAAACTTGAAAGGACAAATACCGCGAGCACGAGAGGCTTCAAAAATCCAGGACATCCTGGACAATATAGCACAAAACACAAAACAGGGAAAAGGTAGAGGCAAGCCGTCCTCACAACAAGCTAAACAACTTATTAATTACTAAGCTAAAAGCATACTACTACGAATAAACTAGGATAACATGGGGTTCCTCCCATAAGCGCTTGTTTTAGGGTCACTAAGCTTGACCTCAAATCCCTGAATTTAAATTATCCCTTAGGGGAAGGTTTGGAGATCTGGGATACCTATAGCAGGGACATCCCCTCTAAAATAGTGCTTCAGACGATGACCATTTACTTTAAGTTTTGGCCCGGAGTTTTGGGTAACGCAATGGTGCCTATAGTGGAAAAACTTGAATAATGGAAATGGGCCGTGACCAGTGGGACCTTCAACTTGCCAGAGAAAATTTCAATCTTGAGCTAAATAGGAATTTGGGTGACTTGATCACCTACAACGTTTGGAACACACGGTTATGATCTTTTGCGTCATGAATCCTCTTAGTTTTTCTCTTTGTAAATCAAAGAATTTTCATAGGCTTGATCACGCAGTTCCTTTAATTTTATTGAGTTGAACTTATGGCGTGATCTCCACGCCGGTTTTGAAGATCAAAGTTTTGCAGCTTAAGGGCCTAGTAAGCTTTGGTGCACCGAACTCAATCGGCAGATGACATGCCTTTTCCATAACAACTTGTACAAGTGCAACCATGGGTGTTTTGGTACGTGTACAGGAAGGCCCAGAGAGCGTCATCCAGTTTGTCCGACCAAGAGGCATGATTTTCGCCCACTGTCCTTTAAGAATTCCTTATTAAACCCATTCGATACCTCAACCTGCCCACTTTATTGTTGGCGGTGATATGCGTGAAGAGACATGATTTGACCCCAGTATTTAAACCTACGCTTTGCAAACTGGTCTATGCAAAATGTGTTCCACGATCCACTGAATGATGGCTCGAGGGGCATATTCAATCTGGCAAAGAGAGATTTAAGAAATTTGCAAACTACTCGGGCGTCGTTTGTGGGGAGCGCTTTCGCTTCAACCCATTTTGACAGGTAATCGACAGCCACAAGTATGTATTTGTTTCCTTTTGATGATGGGAACGGTCCCATGAAGTCTATGCCCCAAACGTCAAAGATTTCACAAACTTGGATGGAATTTTGAGGCATCTCATCCCTTTGTGAAATTTTTCCTTGTCGTTGGCACGAGTCGCAATTTTTAACCAACTCGTGTGCATCTTTTGTAGGCCAAAAGAATCCGGCATCAAAGACCTTTTTGGGGGTGAGATTTGCACCGTGATGTCTCCTCGTGGGTCCATTGTGGCAAGCTTCGAGTATGTCGAGAGCTTCTTTGCTGTGCACACACCGCCGGATCACTTGATCCACACAGATTTTGAACAAGAAGGGGTCATCCCAGAAGTAGTGTTTGACATCTTTGAAAAACTTGTTTTTCTGCTGGAATGACATTCCCTTGACAATGAAATTCCTCGCTTGGTAATTTGCGAAATCTGCAAACCATGAGGTACTATCAACCTGAAGAGCAACCGATCCAAGAGTTTCAAGGGGAAATGTTTCTGTGATTTCCTTGTTCTCGAGTTTATCTTGATAAGGGTTCTCAAGTCTAGAAAGATGATCGGCAGCCAAATTCTCTGCTCCTTTTTTGTCTCGGATGATAACATCGATTTTTTGGAGCAAAAGGATCCACCGCATCAGTCTTGGCTTAGCATCTTTCTTAGCGAAGAGATACTTTATAGCAGAATGGTCAGTATATATTATGCTCTTAGACAAAACAAGATACGACCGAAATTTCTCAAAAGCATACACTACGGCAAGCAATTCTTTTTCGGTCGTAGTG